>JZKD02S1672841.1:156602-178364 GCA_000966675.3 Picea glauca | reverse complement strand
AGTGAGTTAAGATCAATTGTACTAGTTGTAACTAAACATGCACTAGTGAGAGTTCAGTTAATTAGTGAACTCACATGCAATTGAAGATTCGCCACAGTTAACTACATGCATGTCATATCTAGTGGAGACCCAATTTAGATAACAGGTGAAAGGGATAGTTTGGCTATCAGTTGTGATTTGATCACACATGCAGTGGATATGCTTATGAGCATGTGCAAACTAGGCAATTGTATTTGATCATTGTGAGAATTCGAATTGCAGAGATTGTGCAGGGGAGGCAAGTTGTCTAAACATAGAAATTGGCACATGTATTTGGTGATTTGTGTATGACAGTGTGAGACGATTGTATTGTACTGAGAGCTCTTGGATTAGAGATTTGTATGATATTGTTTCATGATTCATGATATACATAATATATGATAGTGGGGTTTTTATCTTTACGCTTTCCTAGAAAATCTTCTGTGTTATGTGTTCTTGATATTTCACTTTGTGATTGTGGTTGTGATCGTTGTTTAATTTTCCACAAGAATAATAGTAGAAGAAATTCTATATTTAACAGTGGCGTAATTGTTAGCTCAGGAGAATCGCAGGAAATACTTAATTTGTATTGAAATTTCTACATGGCTTAGCCCTTAGGATCAACACTTAGCCCCTCTTCCCACCTTCCAGCCCCTAATCCCTTGCCCACTCTATGGAATGTTAGTCCCCCATCACTCATTCATCATGGTCGGTCTGCACGAGATGATGTTTATATTTTTATTAATAATGTGCATAGATACATGTACAAAATGAGGCTCTTGGCCTTCAACACTTAGGCTCTCTGGCCTAATAATCACATAAGCCCACCAGCTTATATTAACTTGGCTCACCAGCCTATAAAAAACATAATTTCAATTCATTTCATAAACATGATTTACAATGGGCCTCAGCCTTGGGGACATTACAATCCCCCTCCCTTTATTTCTGCACTGTCCTAAGTGCAAATTTACACTGTCTCTGCAAGATTTTCAAAAAAATTCAAAAAGATGCGGGTACTCTGCCCGTATAACATCTTCATGCTCTCATGTCATGTCCTTGGGACCGTACCAGGTCCATTGGACCTTTACAATCCCTATAACTTGATTATGGAGCTGTTTGTTTTTCCTGTCCAATATGCGCATAGGATGCACTTGTAGGACACCTTCTGGTTCCACCTGAACCACATTCTAGTCAATAACATGATTAGCATCAGTTATACATTTCTTAATAAATGAAACATAGAACACATTATGTACAGTCATAGATGCAGGTAATCCAAGCTTATATGCAACTGGCCCAATCCTTTCAAGGATTTCAAACAGCCCACAAAATCTTTCTACCAACTTGGCGCAACTTCCCAGCTTCAGGGAACTCTTGTTAGTTTTCACTTTTAGGAAAACATGATCACCCACTTTGAATTCTCGGTGGGTTTTGTTCTTATCAGCATAACTTTTCTACCTATCTTGGGTAGTTTTTAAATTCTGTTTAACTTTTATCATTTGGTCCTCCATCTCCTTGAGCAACTCTGGCCCAACTACTGCTCTGTCAGTTGGATTATCCCAGCTCACTGGAGTGTTGCAATTTCTTCCATAAAGTGTTTCAAATGGGCTCATCTTCAATGATGCATGATACCCATTATTGTAGGCAAAATCTACCAAATGCAGGTAGTCTTCCCATCTTGATGGTTTTTCCATCACATACATTCTCAGCATGTCTTCTATTATTCAATTCACCCTCTTTGTCTATCCATCAGACTCGAGATGATATGTTGTACTAAAATTTAGATTCGTTCTAAATCCTTTCAACAGTCCTTTCTAGAAATTCAAGGTGATTTTTGGGTCCCTATCAGACATAATCATTTCAGGAATTCCATGCAAGCGTGCCACTTCTTTTAAGAAGATGTCACCAACATCTGTTTCCTTGTGAGTGGTTTTTAGTGGAATAAAATGGGTAGTTTTTGTAAGCTTTTCCACCACAACCATGATCGAATCATGTTGCTTGCTTGTTTTGGGAAATCCTATAATAAAATCCATGGTCACCACTTCCCACTTCCACTCAGGAATGGGCAAAGGTTGCAACAACCCTGTTGGGTGCCTATGCTCGGCCTTAACTTTCTGGCACTCCTTACATCTACCAATGTATTCAGCTATCTCTTTCTTCATACCCGGCCAAAAGTAATGGCTTTTGACTGCTGCCATAGCCTTTTGATATACAGGGTGTCCAACATACATCACGTTATGCTTTTATTTTAGAATCGCAAGTTTCAATTCCTGGACATTGGGTATATACACTATGTCTTTATACAGGAGTAATCCATCAGCTTCCAAGGTGTAACTTTCCTTTTCCTATGGTCTCTCACACTACAGTATCTTTGCTACTAAGTCTATGTACTGCAAATCAACATTTGTAGCTTCAAAAATTATACCCTTGATATCAGTCCTATACATGGTAATGGTTGTAGCATGTAATTCATGCACTTTTCTGCTGAGTGCATTAGCCACCTTGTTTTCCTTTCCCTTGATATGCTTGATATCAAAGTCATATTCACACAGAAACTCCAACCACCTACTTTGTCTAGCATTTAAAGTCAGCTAATCAAACAAATATTTCAGACCGTTGTGGTTTGTTCTCAATTCAAATCTCCCTCCCATGAGGTAATGTCTCAATTTCCTTAGAGCATGAATGATTGTTGCCAACTCCAAATCATGAGTGGCATAATTCTTTTCATGCTCTTTCAACTTCCTGGACTCATAGAACATTACAAATCCATTATGGCTGAGAACTCCTCCCAACCCTTCCTTACATGCATCTGTGCACACCACAAAATCCATATTTGGATCTACAGTCCTCAAGATTGAAGCATTGTTTAACAGCTACTTCAATCACTGGAAACTCTTCTCACACTCTTTAGTCCACTGAAACTTTTTCTCCTTCCTTTGCAAGGAAGTGATAGGGTGAGCTATCTTTGAGAACCCTGCGATAAACCTTCTGTAATATCCCGCTAGACCCATAAACGATCTAACTTCCTCCACATTCCTTGGCGCTGATCATTCTCTGATGGCCTCAAATTTCTCAAGATCCACGATGATCCCTTCTTTTGAAATAATGTGCCCCAAGTAATGGATCTTCCTTTGGTAAAATGAGCATTTTCGCAATTTGGCATATAGTTGGTGTCCTCTCAACACTTGCAGCACCAATCTTAGGTGTTGTTCATGCTCTTCCTCTGAATTGGAATACACCAAGATGTCATCCAAGAATATTATGACAAACTTGTCTAAATAGTCCTTGAATACACCATTCATCAAGCACATAAAAACAACAAGTGCATTTGACAATCCAAACAACACCACTGTGAACTCGTAATGACCGTACCTTGTTATAAAGGTGGTCTTGTTGATGTCCTCATACTTTATTCTTACCTGGTGATATCCTAATCTGAGATCTATATTCGAAAATATTTTCACACCCTTCAACAAATTGAAAATATCATCGATCCTCGGCAGAGGATACTTGTTCTTGACAGTTACCTTGTTCAACTACCAAAAATCAATACATAGCCTCAATGTCCCATGCTTCTTCTTCACGAACAAGACCGGGGAACCCCAAGGTGACACACTGGGGTGAATGTACCCCTTATTTAGAATCTCTTCAAGCTACAATTGCAACTCTTTTAGCTCTGGTGTACTCATTGTATAAGGAGCTTTTGAAACTAGAGCCTCTCCAGGCATCAAATTTATAGAAAAATCAATGTCTCTCTTCAGAGGTAGTCCAGGTACTTCCTGAAATATGTCCTTGAACTCTGTGAGTACCTCATGGTCTCCAATCTTTGAGACTTCATCTTTGGATCCTTCCTACATACGGGCTACAAATAATTGACAGTCTTTCCTGTAACACTTCTTCAGCTACATGGCTGAGATTTCTCTAACAGCATTGGGAATTCCTTGGACTATTTTCTGATTTCCCTCCTCATCCAGGCATGTAAAATTCTTATTACGATAGTCCAGAAGGGCATGGTGTTGGTCCAACCAGTCCATCCCAATTAAGAAGTCATAAGAACCTAAAGGCAAAATATTCAATTCAACCTTTGTGCTCAATCCATTCATGTCTACAGAAAAGGACTTAATCAACTGAGTGACCTTCCTCTTGGTTCCTGTAGCCAACTGCACTAACCAAGAATTTTCATGTTTACTTCTTGATAAATGCAAATTTCCCACCACCCTAGGGTCTACATAACTATGGCTAGCCCCTAAATCAATTAAAATAATAATTGGTTGGTTTTTAATCATACCTTCCACTTCAAGCATGTGCGATTGAAATTCTTCTTGCTTGTCATCCAGGGCTGCGTAGATCCTTGGCATCCTACTTCCCATGTCTTCCATGGTTTTAGCTTGCTGAACATTGTGGATAGTTCTCACTTTATTTTTTTTGTGGGGGCAGTCTCGGTAGCTTTGGTTTCCTTTATAGCCCCAACACTCCATAGGTGGCAGTCTGGGCATTTATTCATCCACTTCAGCCTGCCTGGGCTCCCTAAAGGATGGTTGTCCCTGAGGGATGTTTCTGAAAAAGGGAGGCTTGTTTCCCTTCAGCCTCTGCTCTTTCCTGAACTTCTTCTGATCATCCCAAGCCTTCTGAAAAGTAGGCCTTTCTCTTTGTTGTCCATACAAGCATTTTTCCCTTCTTATTGTTTCTTCCATAGTCTTGGGATCATCATACTGGATTTTTTCACTAATGGAAGGTGGTAGTCCACTCAGATATCTCTAAATCTTGACAGACTCATCTTTGGTGAACGAAACATACTTTAGTAGTTCCAAAAACCTTCTTTCGTATTCATCGATGGTCATGCTACCCAGTTTGAGTTCAAAGAACTCCTTCATCTTTCTGTCATAATATCTTTTGGTTAAGCATTTCTTCTCGAAATACCTCTTGAACTCCTTCCAAGTGATATCTTTCTCCTTAATGTGTTTCACCTGCACAAACTAATCCCACCACATGAATGTTTTTCCTTTCAATTGATACATCGCAATTATTCCTTTTGCATGAGGGGAATAATTCTGCGGTTGGAAATATTTCCTCATGCCAAGCAACCATGTTTCGGCATCTTCCTCCTTCATATGTTCTCCATCAAATGTATGAGGCTTAATCTTATTCATCTCCCCTTTCAATTCATCCATCCCAAATCTCCTGTGCTTTCTGGTAGGAAATGGGCTTGAACTACTGTGTGCTTCCTTACCAGAATGCTTTGGGGAGCGACGATGATGTCTGCTACCACTCCTCAATCTTCTTCTCCTCTTAGGGGTCCTAACACTTCTTGATATTATTTTCCTCTCAGGGGTTCTATGACTCTTTGTATTACTTGAGCCACTCCCCTTCTTCAATTTCCTTTCTATTTGTTCCAGGATTTTCAACATCTTTAATATGAATTCACCCTATTGATCCGTGACCCTCATGAGCTTTCGGTTATCATCTCGGTGATCCTGGGCATCTCTCTGCAATCTTTCATTGAGTTTCATCATATGTCCTTCCTTATCCATCTATTTTCCATGCAAATTAGAGTTTGATCCTTTGATTCCCAAGTTGACATCCCTTCCTACTCTTTCGTCCTTTGTTTCGGAGGCAATATGTACCTCTTCCATTTGTATACTCGGTTGTCCTGACACCTGTTGAACTCTGCACACACAATGTGTAGTCAACCGGAGTTTGTCAAGCCTTATCCTGTAACAAAATCACAATATTCATAAACCAATGTGACTGAGAAAACGTTTTGACTTCTCAAAGTTTTCTGAGCTTTGAGGACTTTGCAAATTTCAGGACTTCAGGTTTCAGAATTTTGGTCCATGAGGATTTCTCACTCTCTTTTAAGACTCTTGGCTTTGGGGTCTCGGTCCACGAGAATCTCAACCCCTTGTCACTCCAACTCCTGAATTCTGAAATTATGATTTACTTTACTCTCCAGGCCCATAGTACAACTTGTTATCACTAAAATTTCATCCACACATGGTTACAAGAATTTAGCATTGTCAAACAGTGATGAAGTCATCCATGGACCTAAATTAACACCAAAGCATTCATAAAGGGTAAAAGACTATACAAAGTAGTGAAAAATTGAAGGGCGCTATGAAGGCACTGGGCATGCGCACATGCACAGAACAAGAATGCAGAAATCGTGCACATGCGCATGATGCGCGACTATTATCGCAAAAAGCCGTGCAGCTGAGAAACGACGCATTTATGAGAGTGGTTGGCCTCCCACCCACTTCTGGTTCAGCTCCCAAACCGATTTGACACTCAAATCTGGACTGGATTCAACTAGATGGTTGTTCAAAGACCTAGAAATGCCCTAATTAGCCTCTTTACACACTACAAACCAGTTGAACAATATCTCAAAGGAATGTTATAAAAAGGCCATGGATACACTTCATTTTTCAAGGAATTCAAAGAAAAGCTATGCTACCATTATTCTCTTGAGGACTCTATCCTTGCCAATAGTATATTTGCACCATTGCATTGGGCAATCCATCTCATCCCTTGAGTGGATTAGCAAAGAGTTCTTTTATCATTTTCCATTTTTATTTGTTGTAAGAAGAGCTTGCTTGTGGGGGTCCAAGAGCCCTCCCTTGGAGGAAAAAGGGACTCATAGTCCCCTTGCTTCTTCATGTATTCTTTCACTAATATCAGCCTTATCATTGGTGACATGGGTCTCATTGTTCTTTTTGTCTCTATGTCCCTATGCTCATGAATTTAGTTGTTATTGCATTTCTTAGTTTAATNATTTGACACTCAAATCTGGACTAGATTCGACTGGATGGTTGGTCAACGACCTAGAAATGCCCTAATTAGCCTCTTTTCACACTACAAACTAGTTGAACAATAGCTCAAAGGTATGCTATAAAAAGGCCATGGATACACTTCATTTTTCAAGGAATTCAAAGCAAAGTTATGCTTCCATTATTCTCTTGAAGACTCTATCCTTACCAAGAGTATATTTGCACCATTGCATTGGGCAATCCATCTCACCCCTTGAGTGGATTTGCAAAGAGTTCTTTCATCATTTTCCATTTTTATTTGTTGTAAGAAGAGCTTTCTTGTGGGGGTCCAAGAGCCCTCCCTTGGAGGAAGAAGGGACTCATAGTCCCCTTGTTTCTCGGTGTATTCTTTCACTAATATCAGCCTTATCATTGGTGACATGGGTCTTATTGTTCCTTTTGTTTCTATGTCCCTATTCTCATGAATTTAGTTGTTATTGCATTTCTTAGTTTAATTCTTAGTTGTTGTTTTCTATTTCTTTCCCTAACTCTTTTCCTTGTAGTTGTCCTGCTCAACAGACCCAACTGAGCTTGCAAGCACCTCTATTTTTCTCACTAAGGTGACAGAAGAGGTGCAATAGATTGGAAACTCCACTGGGGAAAGGTATCAATTTCCTACCCCATTTGGGTTTTTCTTTCTCTTGTTTTAGTTTGTTTAACTTGTAGGTATACTAACCGGCCTAGGCCGACCTGCCAATCAGCCAATTCCAAGTTGAATTGAGAGAAATCCATCCGGATTTTTCATTCTCGGTCGTGTGTCATATATGCACAGGTTTTTAGGCCCACAGATGTGCATCGTGCGCATATGTGCCTAAATCACAGCTCTATTCTGCGCATGTCTACTTGTTGACTTTTCTCTGTTCACACACATGCACTCTGTGCGCCTTTGTCTCCACTGAGACCCGAGCATCTATGAAAAAAATCACATTGTAAAGTTGTTGAGATGTGGGGAAGGCCATTTTCCTTCTTAAAATGATTTCAAGCATGTTTTAAAGATGCACCACACTTAGTCCCCTCATCATATAAAGGGGTTAGTCAAAAACACATAGGCACCTAGGAGGTTAAAATAAATTTCCCCTCTTTGCTTTCATTTTTCGCCACATGGATGGCTTGTTTTGACTCACAAGATAAGTCGGGAATCACTTTTAATCACATTTAACTTGCATTGGGACTAGAAGTTGAATAGCAATCGCTTAGTATGCTCTTCTCTCGCGCCTCCAAGCGATCTTGAGAATCAGAAAAAAATTGTGAAACGATTTCATCTCCCTTAAAGAACATTAAAACCTTTAGGAGAGGACAACAACCCTTCTTGGGGCTCCTCTTAGTTTACTTTTTCAAACACATCTTAATATTGTAACGGGCCCATACATGCCCACATGCTACAAAGATAATATAGTGTTGAAATTTTATTTCTTAGATCAAATCACTAGGGAAGTTTAAAGGTTTTGTAACGGGCCCATACATGTTCACATGATCAATCTAGGATAGTTTCAAAGATTTTCTTAGATTACATCACAATAGGGAGTTAAAGGGATAGTAACGGACCCATGTGTCCACATGCTAGCTTCCTAGGGACTTTTGAATTACACAAGGTTGTACCAAAGGCACTTAGTTAATTAGGTAATCAAACACTTGTAAGGACCAAGCGAAGTCCACATGCAGCAANCCATTATTCTCTTGAGGACTCTATCCTTGCCAATAGTATATTTGCACCATTGCATTGGGCAATCCATCTCATCCCTTGAGTGGATTAGCAAAGAGTTCTTTTATCATTTTCCATTTTTATTTGTTGTAAGAAGAGCTTGCTTGTGGGGGTCCAAGAGCCCTCCCTTGGAGGAAAAAGGGACTCATAGTCCCCTTGCTTCTTCATGTATTCTTTCACTAATATCAGCCTTATCATTRGTGACATGGGTCTCATTGTTCTTTTTGTCTCTATGTCCCTATGCTCATGAATTTAGTTGTTATTGCATTTCTTAGTTTAATTCTTAGTTGTTGTTTTCTATTTCTTTCCCTAAATATTTTCCTTGCAGTTGTCCTGCTCAGTAGACCCAACTGAGCTTGCAAGCACCTCTATCTTGCTCACTAAGGTGACAAAATAGGCGCAACATATTGGTGACTCCACTGGGGAAAGGTATCAATTTCCTACCCCATTTGGGTTTTTCTTGCTCTTCTTTTAGTTTGTTAAACATGCAGGTACACTAACTGGCCTAGGCCAACCTGCCAATCAGCCAATTCCAAGTTGAATTGAGAGAAATCCATCTGGATTTTTCATTCTAGGTCATGTGTCATATATGGACGGGTTTTTAGACCCACAGACGCGCATCATGCGCACATGCGCCTAAGTCACAGTTTTGTTCTGTGCACGTGTGCTTGCTGACTTTTCTCTGTTCACGCACATGCGCTCTATGTGCCTTTGTCTCCACTGAGACCCGCACATCTGTGCAAAAATTCACATTGTAAAGTTGTCGAGATGCGGGGAAGGCTATTTTCCTTCTTAAAAATGATTTCAATCATGTTTTAAAGCTGCACCACACTTAGTCCCCTCATCATATAAAGGGGTTAGTCAAAAATACATAGGCACTTAGGAGGTTAAAATCAATTTCCCCTCTTTGCTTTCATTTTTTGCCACATGGATGGATTGTTTTGACTCACAAGATAAGTTGGGAATCATTTTTAATCACATTTAACTTGCATTGGGACTAGGAGTTGAATAACAATCACTTAGTATGATCTTCTCTCGCGCCTCCAAGCGATCTTGAGAATCAGAAAAAGATTGTGAAACGATTTCATCTCCCTTAAAGAACATTAAAACCTTTAGGAGAGGACAACAACCCTTCTTGGGACTNCACTTTCACTCACACACAAAAGTCACTTATCACTCACATAGCTTCTTCTTGAAACATGGAGGTCAAAGTAAGTTTCCTCCAAAGGGATTCCAAAAATACCCCACCCTTTTCTTGATGAAACTATCCACTCCCATTGTAATCAACAAGGTTGGTTTACACCCCCAACCTCCCAAAACAACTACATCTAAAATATTTCTAAAAACTCACTAAGTTTTCCTCCACAAGAGGTGCCAAAAGAAATTTTTTAGTCTAGGTAGGATTTCAGGGATAGGCATCCAAATAACTCTCCATTATATGGTTCTCACATTGTCAAAACCGTAGAAGTTTTCAAATAGGGAACTGAAAATCCTCCAAGTCAAGTGTTCCTAACACCATAAGGCAGGGAGATACCCATGAAGGGTTGAAGGCCAAGGTTCGGTTGTTCTGTGCATCCCCCCTTCAAGCACCCACCTCTTGGAAGGGATCCAACCCGTGACCCATTTCTTAGGCCGAAAATCTAAATGTTGCACTTTGACCGAGGTACCTAGTGGCCAAATTTTAGGAAATCTACCCAGGTGGCAATTCTGGGCTTCAATTGCACCTTGATTGTATTTTGTGTGGCTATTGGGAAATATCGCCAACTCTTTCAGGATATGCCCCCTTTACCCCTCATTATAACCAATTATTTCATCCTTCACTAGTTTCTCTTCCAGTGACTTCAGACCCCACTGTTGATTACTATTGGAAGGTCCAGTGCTATTAGAGAGGAAGGACGTTACGTCTTCTAGGACATGAGAATTTGTTTTCTTTTGATTCCCCACGTGGACAAAACCCACTTACCCACATATATGCTTCTTTTTCAAAAACATTTTATGTATGATACACCTCTGATTACAGTTTGATTTGGATATATGTATTGTGTAACATTCAACGCAAAGGATCTTGTTTCTATATTACTCTCACCACCATTTCCACACATTCACGCAGCTAGTCAAACATCATAGGGGACCCACAAAACCCCCGTCGTTCATGACACTTGCTAAACCTCCCTCCTATCTGAGGGGGAGTGTCTGTTCTTGCCCACTCATAGAAACCTCCTTCACACACTCTTGTGAGTGCTACTGTTTTAGGATCATCTTTGCTTGGTTCTACATTACTTGGTTCCACTTCCCAAGGACATCTGTTCACTCTCTTTCCTTTACATGAAAGCAAGGGACCAACTTCCTCTCAAGGAGGAAGCACCAACCCACCTATACCCCCTCAAGGGTTAGGTTCACAACACACTCACACCATGGCTAGAGCTAATCCTCCCCCCCCCCACTGTAGATTCCATATTTGGCCTCTCTTAACATACCGGATCTCAACAAACTCACCAATGATCCTATATTGGATGCTCCCACATGGCCTGCAATGCCCACCAAACTAACTTTGAACATACCAAAGTTTAAAGGAAAGGCAGGTGATGACCCTCCCAAACATGTCATGAGCTTTCACCTATGGTGCTCTTCCAATAGCATTATGGATGATTCCATCAGACTGCAATTATTTCACCACACACTCACTGGCCCATCAGCCAAATGGTATGTAGAAGAAAAATCAGGTTCCCACGCAACTTTTGAGTCCTTGGCCAAAGCATTCTTGACCTTCTTCCAATTACCAATCCGCCATGACAATGGTCTAGAACTACTTTATAATTACAAACAAACCTTAGCCACACATATCGTTGATCACATTCACGAGTGGCGTAGGCGACGTAGTTTGTACAAAGAAGAAACCACCAAGCAACAGTGTCTCGATTGGTTTCTTAGATCGCTTGTCTCTCTCCTTGGTAAGGATGTAGCTTCCACCTTCCCTCAATATGAAGAGGAAGCCATTAGTAAGGCCCAATTGTATGACCTCAACTATGCATAGTTAGGGTACTTATACATTGTACTTCATGATCTTCCAAAACCTGTGCCATTTGGCCAAGACAAACCTGGGATGTCTCACTCAGCAGATAGACTGATTGGTGCCACCACTCACCACGGTCCACAACTCCAACCACCATTGATGTATGGAACACCCCAATACCCACCGGCATACGGGGGCACNACAACTACATCTAAAATCTTTCTAAAAACTCACTAAGTTTTCCTCCACAAGAGGTGCCAAAAGAAATTTTTTAGTCTAGGTAGGATTTCAGGGATAGGCATCCAAATAACTCCCCATTATATGGTTCTCACATTGTCAAAACCGTAGAAGTTTTCAAATAGGGAACTGAAAATCCTCCAAGTCAAGTGTTCCTAAAACCATAAGGCAGGGAGATACCCATGAAGGGTTGAAGGCCAAGGTTTGGTTGTTCTGTGCATCCCCCCTTCAAGCACCCACCTCTTGGAAGGGATCCAACCCATGACCCATTTATTAGGCCGAAAATCTAAATGTCACACTTTGACTGAGGTACCTAGTGACCAAATTTTAGGAAATCTACCCAGGTGGCAATTGTGGGCTTCAATTGCACCTTGATTGGATTTTGTGTGGCTATTGGGAAATATCGCCAGCTCTTTCAGGATATGCCCCCTTTACCCCTCATTATAACCAATTATTTCATCCTTCACTAGTTTCTCTTCCAGTGACTTCAGACCCCACTGTTGATTACTATTGGAAGGTCCAATGCTATTCGAGAGGAAGGACATTACGTCTTCTAGGACATGAGAATTTGTTTTCTTTTGATTCCCCACGTGGACAAAACCCACTTACCCACATATATGCTTCTTTTTCAAAAACATTTTATGTATGATACACCTCTGATTACAGTTTGATTTGGATATAGGTATTGTGTAACATTCAACGCAAAGGCTCTTGTTTCTATATTACTCTCACCACCATTTCCACACATTCACGCAACTAGTCGAACATCATAGGGGACCCACAAAACCCCCGTTGTTCATGACACTTGCTAAACCTCCCTCCTATCTGAGGGGGAGTGTCTGTTCTTGCCCACTCATAGAAACCTCCTTCACACACTCCTGTGAGTGCTACTATTTTAGGATCAGCTTTGCTTGGTTCTACATTACTTGGGTCCACTTCCCAAGGACATATGTTCACTCGCTTTCCTTTACACGAAATCAGGGGACCAACTTCCTCTCAAGGAGGAAGCACCAACCCACCTAGACCCCCTCAAGGGTTAGGTTCACAACACACTCACACCATGGCTGGAGCCAATCCTCCCCACCCCGCCACTGTAGATGCCATATTTGGCCTCTCTTAACATACCGGATCTCAACAAACTCACCAATGATCCTATATTGGATGCTCCCACATGGCCTGCAATGCCCACCAAACTAAATTTGAACATACCAAAGTTTAAAGGAAAGGCAGGTGATGACCCTCCCAAACATGTCATGAGCTTTCACCTATGGTGCTCTTCCAATAGCATTATGGATGATTCCATCAGACTGCAATTATTTCACCACACACTCACTGGCCCATCAGCCAAATGGTATGTAGAAGAAAAATCAGGTTCCCACGCAACTTTTGAGTCCTTGGCCAAAGCATTCTTGACCTTCTTCCAATTACCAATCCAACATGACAATGGTCTAGAACTACTTTATAATTACAAACAAACCTTATCCACACATATCGCTGATCACATTCACGAGTGGTGTAGGCGATGTAGTTTGTACAAAGAAGAAACCACCAAGCAACAGTGTCTCGATTGGTTTCTTAGATCGCTTGTCTCTCTCCTTGGTAAGGATGTAGCTTCCACCTTCCCTCAATCTGAAGAGGAAGCCATTAGTAAGGCCCAATTTTATGACCTCAACTATGCATAGTTAGGGTACTTATACATTGTACTTCATGATCTTCCAAAACCTGTGCCATTTGGCCAAGACAAACCTGGGATGTCTCACTCAGCAGACAGACTGATTGGTGCCACCACTCACCACGGTCCACAACTCCAAACACCACTGATGTATGGAACACCCCAATACCCACCGGCATACGGGGGCACTTCTTATTACCCCTCACCCTCTTATCAACAACCATACCCTGTTGCGATACCTCCACCCATAAATGGACCCCCGTCGGCACCCCCCATACATCCACCTATTCAAATGAACTTTGGTACCCCCTGTACCTCAGCTTATAGTACTAGCGAAAGCACTATGCCTTAATATGTACCTTATGGATCGTTACCACCATAGAATCCATACTTCCCATTTTCTAGTCCCCCACAACCCATGGCTCCCCCACATCCTCATGCGGGGGTGAATTTTGTTCAACCCTCTGTCGTTCAACAATACCAAAATTTCGAACAGCTGAATATGGCCAATCCAACCCATCTATCAAACAATTCCAAAAAGAAAGGACAGAATAGGAACAACAACAACCCAGGTCAAGGCGGGAATCAACCTCAATAGAACCAATTCACTGGGGGCAACCAGAACCAAGGGAATTAAAACCCCCAGGGGGGCAATAGTAATAGATTCCAAGGGAGAAATAACAATAATGTTAAAACCAACTTCCCTTGTTCCCTTTGTGGTGAGTTCAGCCATTACACCCATCATTGCCCCCAAATCGCTGATTTCAAACGGTTGAAAGACTTTGGTAGTCTTCCCCATCCTCCAGCACCGCCTTCCCCTCAACAGGCACCACAACAATACGTGCAACAACCCCCTCCTTCCATGCTGCAGAATCCCATTCCACATCAAGGTGTGATAAACACCCAATAGGACATAGAACATCCTCCACCTCAGGTAGGACAATACCTCAACCCTAACAATCCAGCAGATCGCACAATTCTCCTCACTAGTGAGGAAGAAATCCTTCAGCAAACACGTAATCATCAGTATCATGCACCCAATAAGTCTCCTCCTATCCCTCCAGAGACAAACCCTACACCAACGGGACCCCCGTTAGTGATTCCTCTCCCTTCTTCTGAGCCACTACTTTGCATCCCTTACATCCCATTGCACAAGAATGTCCACAACCCACAGGCTAGGTCAGCTCATAACTATAGTTTGGTAGATGAATTAGCACAATCCTCGACTGCCATGTCAGTTTTGGAGGTCCTCCAGACTTGTCCTATTCAGCAGAAATCATTACTTTCCACCTTGGGGGCAGTCGACCCTACAGATACCCGACTCATTACCTTTGATCTTGACAGTGGAGAACCTCACCTTTTCACCTTGATCACTTTTCAAATACCAGTAAAAATATGGAACATCACAGTTCATCAGTGTATCATCGATGAAGGTGCATCTACATGCATTATGTCCAAAACGGTATGGCAGAAGCTTGGTTCCCCTGAACTCATACCCTCTGCCATCACCTTACGAGCTTATGATGGGCGACCATCATCTCCTGAAGGGCTCTTCTAAAATGTCCCCGTTGAACTCAAGGGTAAGACTATTCTCATTGACATCGAAGTTATCGATTCCCCACTCGATTATAATATCCTGTTTGGTCATAGCTACATGTATGCTATGAAGGCAAAGGCATATTCTGTATTTCGGACAATGGTGTTCCCTCACAATGGGAAGATCGTTACTATTGACCAAGTCTTACATTACAAGCCTAATCCATCTGCCAACATCGATAACATTCTTCCTCTCATCCACAAAATCCACAGTGCATACCCACTCATCGAGATGGGTCCTGGAATTTTCAAAGATCCATCATTGTTAGAAACTTACCATGGAGCACCACCACTCCTTCATCCTTCCAATCAAGTATGTGTCATATCATCTAACGGAACTCACACAGAGGATACCCTTCCTCCTACCAAGGCTTCTATTATATCTGATGTCCCACTTGTCGTAGCACTCCCCTCTCAAGAACCTTTTTCACACTCGTCAACCTCACCATTCCACGATTCCACCTCTCCCCAGGGACATATCCCAGTTTGGGAGACAGTTCCCCAAGCCATCACCCAAATTCCCTTCTGTTACCCTCCACTAGGCATCGAAGCTATCCAGGTAGCTGCAAATCTCACCCTACCTAATATGGTGTTAGCAATCCCAGTTTGGTATTTACACCCACCAGAAATGGTCCCTTAACCATCCTTCCCCCCCAAAAAAGAAGGAATCCCCATGACGATTCCCATACTTACTCCCACCACACCCCCACTCACTAACCCCCCTACCACAGCTGGGGGCAGGAGAAAAAAGAAGGAGCCCATAGCTCCACTTCCTCCATGCATCCAAACTCCTTGCGCACTATGTGAGAAAGAGGGACACCAAACCAACAACTGCCCATCTCTACCAGAGTTACGGAATTTGATTCCACTCAANACCTTTTCACCTTGATCACTTTTCAAATACCAGTAAAAATATGGAACATCACAGTTCATCAGTGTATCATCGATGAAGGTGCATCTACATGCATTATGTCCAAAACGGTATGGCAAAATATTGGTTCCCCTGAACTCATACCCTCTGCCATCACCTTACAAGCTTATGATGGGCGACCATCATCTCCTGAAGGGCTCTTCTAAAATGTCCCCGTTGAACTCAGGGGTAAGACTATTCTCATTGACATCAAAGTTATCGACGCCCCACTCGATTATAATATCCTGTTCAGTCATAGCTACATGTATTCTATGAAGGTAGTGGCATATTCCGTCTTTCGGACAATGGTGTTCCCTCACAATGGGAAGATCGTTACTATTGACCAAGTCTTACATTACAAGCCTAATCCATCTGCCAACATCGATAACATTCTTCCTCTCATCCACAAAAGCCACAATGCATACCCACTCATCGAGATGGGTCCTGGAATTTTCAAAGATCCATCATTGTTAGGAACTTACCATGGAGCACCACCGCTCCTTCATCCTTCCAATCAAGTATGTGTCATATCATCTAACAGAACTCACACAGAGGATACCCTTCCTCCTACCAAGGCTTCTATCATATCTGACGTCCCACTCGTCGTAGCACTCCCCCCTCAAGAACCTTTTTCACACTCATCAACCTCACCAGTCCATGATTCCACCTCTCCCCAGGGACATATCCCAGTTTGGGAGACAGTTCCCCAAGCCATCACCCAAATTCCCTTCTTTTACCCTCCACTAGGCATCGAAGCTTTCCAGGTAGCTGCAACGCTCACCCTACCTAATATGGTGTTAGCAATCCCAGTTTGGTATTTACACCCACCAGAAATGGTCCCTTAACCATCCTTCCCCCCCCAAAAAGAAGGAATCCCCATGACGATTCCCATACTTACTCCCACCACACCCCCACTCACTAACCCCCCTACCACAGCTGGGGGCAGGAGAAAAAATAAGGAGCCCATAGCTCCACTTCCTCCATGCATCCAACCTCCTTGTGCACTATGTGAGAAAGAGGGACACCAAACCAACAACTGCCCATCTCTACCAGAGTTACGGAATTTGATTCCCCTCAATCAAACTCCCCCAACACTCGCCACTATAGCCAGTCCTACCACTACCACCCCCCATTCCAATAGTAAAGGGTTGCATAACAAATTCACTTGCGCTATATGTTCAGAATATGGCCATTGTACCCACCATTTCCCAGCACTACCATGCTTTTAGCAGACATTAGCTGCAGTACGCTAGAGCTTCCAGAACAACCCCAATCCTACTACATCCTCCTCAACAAATATCACTGACATCTGTTATGTTACCACTTCAGTCAATGAACATATGAGACGCCCTTGATCTCTATGTGAGCCATTAGATCATTTTACATACCAGTGTCCTATGATCCTTGAATACAGGCAATGCCAATTGACCCTACTTCAACGGCCCACAGAGTCGATAATTAACATTACCTCGTCACTAGAGGATCTTCATCTCATTTATTCTGAACCCAAGGCCCTTCCAATGCCTAAATGTTTCTTAGATGACTTATCTAAGGATTCACCCCCCAATCTCCCCAACTGTCCCACTCATTCCCCCACAGACATTTTACACCCAACTACCATGGGTACCCCCCAGTACTTCAATATTTGGTTTATGTCGAGCGAACCCTCACCATCTCCTAGCCTTATTCCCCCTGCTTCTTCCGCACCAGGGGGAAACCACACGAAAACAACCATTGATATCACTCCTCATGACCCCTTGTATTCCAATCACTTCCACTACGACGAAGAAATACTCGAAGAGTTAAACCACCCGGACTATCCCTGGGATGCACTGCACCACCGCACACTCTTCTTTCCAAACGAAGCCTCTGCGTCTCCTAACCAACACCCCATCTACGTGGTCAAAACCAAGGAATTTATCCCATCAGGGCCTATCGACTCGTTCGAAAACCCCATTCCTGCCCCTGATTCTTTTGAAGAAGGAAACATGGTCAACATTTGCCCAACCATTAAAATCAACATTTCCATCAAAAATGGCATCGTCGAGGAAATCACCATTGGCGCTGCTTGCACTCCTCAGGAAATCACCACCTATAAAGACCTCTTCCAGGAATATTAGGATATTTTTTCCTGGTCATACACGTAAATTCCTGGCCTCGATCCCTCTATCGTCGAACACCGCATCGACACCTGGCCCGATATTACACCAGTTCGTCAAAAACAACGACCGCTACACCCATCCAAAGCCACGGCCATCAAAGCCAAAATTGACAAATTATGCACTGTTGGGTTCATTTACCCCATCGCATATACCTCATGGGTTTCCAACCCTATACCCATTAAAAAAAAACAGGGCACTATCCGTGTTTACACAGACTTTCACGATCTCAATCACGCATGTCCCAAAGACAACTTTCCAACACCTTTCATCAATCAAATTATCGACGACTGCGCAGGCCACAAGGCTCTATCCTTTATGGATGGATTCTCTAATTATAATCAAATTCAAATTCACCCCGCCAATCAGTATAAAACCGCATTCACTACCCCTTCGGGTGCTTTTGCATATCATGTCATGCCTTTTGTCTTAAAGAATGCCGGCACAACTTTCCAATGGGCTACGCCATACGTGCACACGATTTCCTTTGCTTACTATGTCACAACATCCCATTTCACTGGGATGACCATGCCCAATAGTGATTTGACGATCTTAAAACAACACTCTCGAACGCACCTTTAATTAGTGCACCTAACTACAATCACGACTATATCCTTTACGTATTAGCATCAGCTGTATCAGTAGCAGGAGTTCTTGTCCAGCTAGGTGATGAAAATTGTGAGAATGTCATTTATTACGTTAGTAAAAACCTCTTAGGGCCACCCTTGAAGTATAAACACAAAGAGAAACTTTCTCTTGCAGTCATCCTCGCAGTCCAGAAACTACGCCACTACATTTTTCTTCGCACAACAAAAGTCGTAGCAGATTCCAACCCTATGCAGTACTTTCTCAGTCGTCGGCAAGTTAATGGAAAATTTGCTCGATGGATCATTATCCTTCAGGAGTACGACCTCAAATTCTCAACACCTAAGAGTAAGAAGGCCCTCGTTCTCGTTGAACTTGTCAAATCCCTCCCCTATGACACCACTAATACCCTCGTCAACATCGAATTTCCTGACGAACATCTCTTTTACATCACTTCAGATGATCCTTGGTACGACGACCTCCTCCTCTACCTCTGAACTCATAATTTAGGTAACCACCTTTCATGATATGATCGTTGTCGTATTCGCCATTAGGCCCCTCACTACCTCCTCATCAGAGACATCCTACACCGGCGGGGAGTCGACACCATTCTTTGTCGATGCCTGACTATTGATGAGGCTGATAGAGTCTTAAACGACTGCCACAACGATGCATGTAGGGGCCATCTTTTGAGAATATCCATTGCTCAAAAGATTATCCAAGTTGGTTACTTCTGGCCTACCTTGTTTCATGATTGCCTTCACACCATGAAACGATGTGAGCAATGTCAGCTCTATGCCAATAAAGCCCGAGCTCCCCCCGCTCTCCTTCATACCATCATCATTGTCGGCCCTTTTTGTAAATGGGGCATCGACTTCATGACTTGTAATCCCCCCTCCAACGACGGTCACAAATACATTGTTGTCACCGTCGATTACTTCACCAAATTGGTAGAAGCTATGCCCACCTTCAACAACACCATTGACACTGCAGCACATTTTTTCTTTAACCGCGTCATCTCCCTCTTTGGAGTAAAACTCCAACTCGTTTCCGATCATGGGAAACACTTCGAGAATAATATCTTCGTCGAACTCTCATCTCGGTTAGGATTCTCTCACTATTTTGCCTCACCATATTACCCTCAGTCTAATGGACAGGTTGAAGCAGTTAACAAGGTCCTCAAAACCATGTTACATCGCACGGTTAATAAACATAAAACCAATTGGCATCATATGTTATTTTCTATGCTATGGGCTTACCATACGGCTATGAAAATAGCTACTGGTTTCACACCATTTCATCTAGTCCATGGGATTGAGACCACTCTTCCCATCGAGTGTGAAATTCCCACCTTACACACTGCAATTGAGCTACTACCCGACTACCAATGGAGCACCGCTTGTTGAACTTAGAGTCTCTGGATGAAGATCGTCGATATTCATTATAGAACAACAAGGCAGCTAAAAAATGATCCAAGGCTACCTTTACCCGACATGTCAACCTTCGTTCATTTAACGAAGGTGACCTGGTCCTGGCTTACGATATCGCTCATGATACCTTTGGCCATGGAAAGTTTGAGTCACTCTAGCATGGCCCATACATTATCCAACATTGCCTAGCCAAAGGCGCATACATCCTGGCCTCCCTCAAAGGCCTCTCTCTCAAAGAACATGTCAATGGGTTGTATCTAAAGAAATTTTATGCTTAAACATATTCATTCTACTTTAGGTTATTTCTTTTATAGCATTTTTAATCTTTTTTCCATCCCTCACGTCTAAACTATCATTTGTGCTATTGATAGATGCTTCCTCCACCAGCCTACCACATCGGTTATGCTAACAGTGCTAGCTGTTGGACACAAAATCTCGCTTCAGCCGCTTGGGCTCTCTACACCCCCTCACATGACATGCTCCATTCAAGTGGCATATGTTTGGGTTTAGCGACCAACAACCAAGCCAAATACATTGTCATCATCGGCCTCCTGGACGATGCCCAGCATCATCGTATTCACCATCTTAGCATCTTTCTTGACTCTCAACTAGTCATACTCCATCTCAACAATGTGTACGACATCCGTGATCCTTGCCTCTTTCACAAATACCTGTAGGTTAGACTTTTATCTTGACATTTTGATTCCATTACATTTACACATATTCCAAGACAATTGAATCAAATTATAGATAACCTAGCTAATGTTGTGTTAAACTGGCATATATCACATCAAGCTACCTCTACACATACATAAACATATCAACAACCTTTCATCACATATATAGATTAGACATCATCAATACATTAACAAAACACATGTAAACACCACATAGATCTCAAAAATGTATACTCATGTATATATCGAAAGGTCCACAGTGCCATCCAAATGTTTACATACAAAAATACAACTATCCATAGGCCAATGAAGCACCTCAATTGAAAATGAGCTCACCTGCCTATATACAAAAAATATATATATACATCAATGCATAGAGCACCACTCATGGTACCTCTAGAGCACCACCGCCTGCCGCTCCCTTAGGCGGTGGCGGCCCACCACCACCTATCCCTCCCTCAGGAGGTTGTGGTCCACTGCCTACCAATCCCTCCTACCCCAACGATAGTCGTCTGATCATCGTAGCACCAACCACTGCTTCTCATCGTACTACGGCCCGCCATGGCAGCGGAACCCCCACACACTGCTCCAGGATACCCTCATCTGGGATGTGAGACCATATGCCCTCAGGCACATCCTATAACAATGCCTCCAGAAAATGGCGTATGTCCTCAAAATCCACTCCGGCAGCCGCTGGAGGAGCATGTGATGACCTAGCACCATGGTCATCAAACCGACGTCTCCTCACTACCCTCTCCGGCTCAACTGGTCGGACCACGATATCCTCACACTGATGTCTCTCTCCCCGCAGTAGTCTCTCCAGCTCCTAACGAGTCGACGCTCTCTGCAACTCCACCTCACGCCCGTGAGGTGCCACATATGCACATACAAACAAACAACAGATAGTATCAGCATCTATATCATATACATATGCCATGCTATCTCAAAAACACAAAAACA
>JZKD02S1672841.1:138962-154214 GCA_000966675.3 Picea glauca | reverse complement strand
GTATATACTCAGCACTGGCATGTAGTCATTCCCTCTGAATCTCACTTACATTCCCAGTCACACCCTCTGACATTTGCCTCTAGGATCCCCATTTCCGGCTCTGTAGTACCCACACCTCCATTTTGCATCTTTGGTATTGTCACTCGGTAGCACTCTTACCCACATGAGTTGTCCCACTCATAGCACCCTTTTGCGCTTTTGACACATGTTGTTTTTCAAAACCCTTTTGGGATAGGAGTCCCAATAGTCTTACATCATGTCGCGAATCAGCCACATACTCCTTCTTCTCATTTTTCTAGCTTTCCCAATGGACTCCTAGATTATCTCTCCATAGTTCTATGGTCGGGCTGCACCTCCGCAGTAGCATGAACCCTCCATTTCATCCACAATCCATTTACCCATCTGCAAATCTCCCTTCATTTCACCTACCTCATATAGAAACACACCCATGGGGCCCCCACCCTCCATCAGTTCTCCGAGCAAATTATGCCCTACTCGGGCCAACCATATCACACTAGGGCACCTATTTCTGTATTTGTACACTTCTCCCCAATTATTCATTATTTATTGTACAAACGCCTTTGTTTCCAGTCATTACATTACCTTTTTGTCGCCATCTTTGACGACCTTCTTCCATTTTTGGCCAAACTCAACCCATGTCACCCTTGGTTGGGACACCACTTATCATCCACCCTTACCGACATCATCCATATCTTCAGAGTACCCCATAGGCCACTTACCTCTACCCTCTGAGTTTGTTCACCTTGTCTCACCTCTGGCACAACTTATCCCCTATCTTGTCGTCCCCCTGACACTTGACCTCGTTGAATGGTTGCGATCACTTTTTATCTCACATATACTCCAAACAAGGGCAGTCTTGAGTCTTCCTACATCTTGACTTTGTCCATGTACCTCCTCCACTTCCTAACCTCACCTAGTATATTTCATGAAGCCATTTGCTTCTAGGAGTCGTGTCCCCCTTTTTGTTTACATCAACACATTTTTCCATAAGGGTGACAGTATCTTGATTCTCATTAGCCACCCAATGAGAGATCTCGGATGGCATAGGGAGAAACACAATTTCTCCCTGTTGTCATTGACCCCCATAACATTCTACGTCAACACTTTCTCATGTTACGATGGGTCTTATTTTTCAACTATTGCAGTTAGTTCTTTCACTTGTCGAAGACCTCTGAACTTGGCTGGGCTATCAATGCCCACAGAATTAGTGATACTTATTACCACGGTCACTTCCTGCTATTCAGAGTATGTTCATCCACAACATTGTCTTCTTCCTTTATCATGACCACCCCTGAGGGTGCTGCAGTTGTCTACACCAATAGTTCATTCCTCTTTTTTGAGTTACATGACATGAGCATGGGGCATGCCTGCCTTGTTTTTACACAGTTTTCTTTTTCACACACCTCATGGAAGGTTGGGTTCTACCGGTTCCTTTTTCCCTCCAAAGGATCGCTCTGGATGATCCCACTATTTCTCTCTCTTACAACAACATTCTCAGTAGAAGAAACATTGATGGATTTCAACTATATGTATGCTCCAAACCTCATCCATCAGGGGGCATCTGTTATCATTGAAATTTTGTCTGCACATGGTTACAAGAATTCAGCATTGTCAAACAATGATGAAGTCATCCATGGACCTGAATTAACACCAAAGCATTCATGATGCGTGACTGTTATCGCAAAAATCTGCGCACCTGAGAAACGATGCATTTATGAGAGTGGTCGGCCTCCCACCCACTTCTGGTTTAGCTCCCAAGTCGATTTGACACTCAAATCTGGACTGGATTAGACTGGATGGCTGGTCAAAGACCTAGAAATTCCCTAATTAGCCTCTTTACACACTACAAATGAGTTGAACAATAGCTCAAAGGAATGCTATAAAAAGGCCATGGATACACTTCATTTTTCAAGGAATTCAAAGAAAAGTTATGCTGCCATTATTCTCTTGAGGACTATATCCTTTCCAAGAGTATATTTGCACCATTTCATTGGGCAATCCATCTCACCCCTTGAGTGGATTAGCAAAGAGTTCTTTCATCATTTTCCATTTTTATTTGTTGTAATAAGAGCTTTCTTGTGGGAGTCCAAGAGCCCTCCCTTGGAGGAAGAAGGTACTCATAGTCCTCTTGCTTCTTGGTGTATTCTTTCACTAATATTAGCCTTATCATTGGTGACATGGGTCTCATTGTTATTTTTGTCTCTATGTCCCTATGCTCATGAATCTAGTTGTTATTGCATTTCTTAGTTTAATTCTTAGTTGTTGTTTTCTATTTATTTCCCTAACTCTTTTTCTTGCAGCTGTCCTGCTCAGCAGACCCAACTAATCTTTCAAGCACCTCTATTTTTCTCACTAAGGTGACAGAAGAGGCACAACACAGTTGTCACCCTTAATCATGATGATGCGTGGCACGTTCAGGAAGGTTCACATCACCTTCAGTGACATCATTGGGTCCCACCTTTCTCGCTTGTCTTCTTGACTCACTGGCATGTGGTGCACACCCATGTGTCCATGTCCATTCCAAGGCAATCCAACAGTTAGAATTCTCTCCGATTTATGGCATAGATATTTTTAGCGTTTCGGGGTTTCATTTTCATTTTCTAAAATTATTAAATTACGGTCTATTCTTCCACTTCATCTGATGGTCACTTACGATCTACGATGTAGATCATTTCTAAATTTCACGTATCACGATTTCCACGTTTTTGTGCAACTCCAAAGGGTTTTTAAACCCTGCGCACATTTTCCAGGTTTGATGGTCATGAGGGTTCACCTTCCCTCCTAAATAGATCCTAAGGCTCCAACACTTTTTTTGTGGGGTCCTCTCTCCCTATGGCCAGATGCAACCCCGACTAAAATTTTATAACACCGCTACACCTCCTGAGCTTGGTAACACAATCAAGTAACTCCTTGACACTTAGGAGCATTCAAAGGTATAAATTTGGTCCTCCAGACACAATTTCTCTTCAAATCCTCAGTCCAAAGACCACTTAGCTGGCCCATCTAGGCTCAACGTCGAAACCTTGGATTTGATACCAAATTGTAATGTTCCTGACCATCAACCCCATGGTTGGGCCAACATTACTATGCAGAATAACAATCTCATACTTAATTCTATATATAAGACATGCATTTAAGAAAATGAAACACATTTAAACTCAGAGTAACCATAAGAATTACTACTATAATCAATGTCTTTAACATTAATTCGTATGAACAAAAGAATTCATGATAAATATAAATACATAGACATGCAGAAAAGTAATTAAAACATCATCTGCTACTTATCCTTGAAACAGTGGTAATTCCACCAACCAGGTGCAGGCCTTCCATGAACCTCCCAGCCTTAGACCACACTGCTCATCAAGCTCATCAGTGGGTCACCCCCGAGATGGGACTAAGCTCCACCCCCAAGGCAAGGAATTCTAGGTTAGGATGAGGTTACAGGGAAAACACACAGTCATAAGGAAAGAATTTTCTCCCAGGAACCACTCATACTCACTGCCACAAAATCTCCTTCACCACATGCTTGTTCCACCCCAAGAGTATAAACCTTCTCTGTCACCTAGACAGTCCTTCGGCTGGTAACCTCCCTTGCCTTGGGTTTCAGCAATAGACCAGACCGAAAGTCTCCAAGATCTGTGGTAGCTACAGGGTTCCTTCCAGGAGTTCTCTCATTCCTTTGCACACTCTCTCACCTGGAGAGAGTCGCTCACAGGCCAAACAACCTGTTCTTCCAACTTCAATCACCTCTATCACCTGGAGAGAGTGTTGTACAAAATAGCCAATAAGCCACACGTAGTCCAACACTACGTGACCACAATAACCAACTGGGAAAACAGACACAGGATTTGCAAACAGGCTCAACAATGACAGGATGGTCTCACGGTTATGGCTTTGTTAAGACCTAATGTTGGATCATTACCCATTAATTGGGGCATACTAGATTAGTAATGCTATTTTATTTATGTTAGATTTAGGACATTAGTTGTAATTTAGATTAGTAATGTTATTTTAATTATGTCGGCTTTAGGACATAATTTGAGTTTATACCTCCTAGTCTCCTATATATACCAAGGAGACATTTTCATTTTGAATCATCTTGTACTTGAACATTTTAAGTGGGGTAAAAGGAGGTTKCCCCCTCGAAGAGGCTTATTATCTGAAATTATCTCAGTTTCAAGGCGTTGAGTACTTTTCCTGAGGTTTTTCCATGCTATATTGATGTTTGGTTCTTAACAGGCTTTGGGACAGAGACTCCACACATAGGATCGATCTTCTCAAATAGAGGATGTATCGGATTTTCCAGAAATCAACATAGGTTATCCCCGAAATCAACACATAGACATCACTCCCCGGTTTCAGAATGGCATGAGGTCTCTTGCAGGGGTCAGACGGGATGTACGGTTTAGAAGATGCATCGGGCTCTTCCAGAGGTCAAACGGGTTCACGCCCAGGCAACTAAGGGTTGAATGGTGGAGGAACCCCTAACACGGCTGATCCTAGATGCTTTATTTGCATGTGCCTGGGTTGACACTTGTCACCCATGCAACTGCGTGCGTTCCATCCATTTGGAAGTTACTTGTCCTTCCAAAAGAACTTAGGATAAAGAATATTAATCACATTCTTTTTGGAATAATATTAAAATAGTATTCCCAATGATTAAGCCTTTAGGCTTAGCCCTAAGGCTTAACACTTAGCCCCTCTTCCCACCTTCCATCCCCTAATCCCTTTCCCACTCTGTGGAATCTTAGTCTCCCATCACTCATTCATCGTGGTCAGTCTGCACATGACGATGTTTATATTTTTATGAATAATGTGCATAGATACATGTACAAAATCATGCTCTTGTCCTTCAACACTTAGGCTCTTTGGCCTAATAATCACATAAGCCCACCAACTTATATTAACTTGGCTCACCATCCTATAAAAAAAATAATTACATTTCATTTCATAAACATGATTTACAATGGGGCTCGACCTTGGGGACATTACAAAAATAAATGTGAATATAAACAATCTATATACAAGTTACAAGGTTTGCATGAAATCTTGCAAAAATGATTGTTTGATAAGGTTTCTGAATCAAATATAAAAAACACTTCTTTTTATTTTTTTTAAAGATATTAAACAAATAAATACTAAATGAATACAATTGAAACAGTGACACAAAAACAATCAAAGCTAATTAAAGTAATCATTATTTCATTCATAAACAACTCTAAATAAAAGAAAAGAATGTATCTACTAACCTCTAACTGATCAGCCAGTTGAGCTTATCTTCCTGTGTTGTGTGAGCTCCTACCTGTACTGTTGTTAAGGGAAACCTATAATTTACTCCAATATAAAATACTTCTTTGAATGTATTCTGGAAGTGCTAGTATTGTTCTATTATAGGTTTCCCTTAACAATAGTACATGTAAGAGCTCATTCAATCAGTTGACTGATCAGTTAGAGGTTAGTAGATGCATTCTTTTCTTTTATTTAGAGTTGTTTATGAATGAAACAATGATTACATTAATTATGATTGACTGTTTTTGTGTCATTGTTTCAAATCGTATTCATTTAGTATTTATTTGTTTAATATCTTAAAAAAAACAAACAAAAAGAAGTTTTGTTCATATTTGATCCAGAAACCTTATCAAACAATCATTTTCACAAGATTTCATGCAAACCTTGTAACCTATATATAGATTGTTTATATTCACATTTCTTTTTAATAAACATTAGTTAGTAATATATCATTTGTTAGAATCATAAATTTTAGGTTAGTTTCATTTCATTTATTATTTTTAGGACTTTAGTTGGCTAAAGGAGCCATTAAACCCATCAGAATAGGTTACANGATTTTTCAGAAATCAACATAGGTTATCCCCGAAATCAACTCACAGACATCACTCCCCGGTTTCAGAATGGCATGAGGTCTCTTGCAGGGGTCAGACGGGATGTACGGTTTAGAAGATGCATCGGGCTCTTCCAGAGGTCGAACGGGTTCACGCCCAGGAAAACGAGGGTTGAATGGTGGAGGAACCCCTAACACGGCTGATCCCAGATGATTTATTTGCATGTGCCTGGGTTGACACTTGTCACCCATGCAACTGCGTGCATTCCATCCATTTGGAAGTTACTTGTCCTTCCAAAAGAACTTAGGATAAAGAATATTAATCACATTCTTTTTGGAATAATATTAAAATAGTATTCCCAATGATTAAGCCTTTAGTCTTAGCCCTAAGGCTCAACACTTAGCCCCTCTTCCCACCTTCCATCCCCTAATCCCTTTCCCACTCTGTGGAAGCTTAGTCCCCCATCACTCATTCATCGTGGTCAGTCTGCACATGACGATGTTTATATTTTTATGAATAATGTGCATAGATACATGTACAAAATCATTCTCTTGTCCTTCAACACTTAGGCTCTCTGGCCTAATAATCACATAAGCCCACCAACTTATATTAACTTGGCTCACCAGCCTATAAAAAAAATAATTACATTTCATTTCATAGACATGATTTACAATGGGGCTCGACCTTGGGGACATTACAAAAAGAAATGTGAATATAAACAATCTGTATACAAGTTACAAGGTTTGCATGAAATCTTGCAAAAATGATTGTTTGATAAGGTTTCTGAATCAAATATAAAAAACACTTCTTTTTATTTTTTTTAAAGATATTAAACAAATAAATACTAAATGAATACAATTGAAACAGTGACACAAAAACAATCAAAGCTAATTAAAGTAATCATTATTTCATTCATAAACAACTCTAAATAAAAGAAAAGAATGTATCTACTAACCTCTAACTGATCAGCCAGTTGAGCTTATCTTCCTGTGTTGTGTGAGCTCCTACCTGTACTGTTGTTAAGGGAAACCTATAATTTACTCCAATATAAAATACTTCTTTGAATGTATTCTGGAAGTGCTAGTATTGTTCTATTATAGGTTTCCCTTAACAATAGTACATGTAAGAGCTCATTCAATCAGTTGACTGATCAGTTAGAGGTTAGTAGATGCATTCTTTTCTTTTATTTAGAGTTGTTTATGAATGAAACAATGATTACATTAATTATGATTGACTGTTTTTGTGTCATTGTTTCAAATCGTATTCATTTAGTATTTATTTGTTTAATATCTTAAAAAAAACAAACAAAAAGAAGTTTTGTTCATATTTGATCCAGAAACCTTATCAAACAATCATTTTCACAAGATTTCATGCAAACCTTGTAACCTATATATAGATTGTTTATATTCACATTTCTTTTTAATAAACATTAGTTAGTAATATATC
Organism: Picea glauca; assembly: GCA_000966675.3. Taxonomy (NCBI): domain Eukaryota; kingdom Viridiplantae; phylum Streptophyta; class Pinopsida; order Pinales; family Pinaceae; genus Picea; species Picea glauca. The sequence continues at coordinate 146,904 of JZKD02S1672841.1, read as the reverse complement.
ATTTGTTAGAATCATAAATTTTAGGTTAGTTTCATTTCATTTATTATTTTTAGGACTTTAGTTGGCTAAAGGAGCCATTAAACCCATCAGAATAGGTTACATCAAACATATTGGGGTATTTAGACAACCCCGGACCTGATCTGTTCTTCCAGTTGATGGCATGTCAAATTTGCCTGTCAACACAACCACAGTATGGAGAAGGAAAGAGTTTCCAAACAATGAAGATTGTCGAATAGCATTGACTACTGAAAAATGTAAAGAAGATGAATGGTACATAGACAGTGGATGTTCTTCACACATGATCGGAGATGAAGACAAATTCATTAGCTTGAAGAGAAAGGATGGAAATGTTGCATTTGGAGATGACTCATCTGCCAAAATACTTGGATAAGGTGTAGTAGAGCTTGGAAGAAAAAATATAAAAGAAAAGAATGTCCTATTGGTTGAAGACTTGAAGCATAATCTACTCAATGTTAGTAAAATGTGTGATCAAGGATACACGCTTACATTTGACTCCTGAAAATGTAAAATCAGAGAAAATAACTCAAGAAGATTGGTTTCAATTCCAAAAAGAAGACCGAACACCATATACATCCTAGACATGAAGAAGAGAGAGAATACAGAGGCCACAAAAAAGGATTCCAAGGAAGAAAAAGTCCCAAAGACCAAAAATAAGGATGAAGTATTATTGAGTGCTACATGTTCAGGGGGAGTAGCCCCAAAGAAGAGAGTTACCTTTTTCCATTAAACTTAGGGGGAGACTCCCTATCCTTTTCCATTGATGTCAAAGGGGGAGAGAAATTGGGATCATGATGATACGGGGAGCATGAGTGTTTCCATCAATGACAAAGGGGGAGATTATTGGAATATTGGTTGTTGTCATTGATGTCAACACTAGTCATGGGTTTTAGAACGCAATATTGATGAAGGTATTTGGACATGAAGGACAATGCACATGTAGAGACAACACCCATGGATGGATAGTATACATCATGCTGTTTCTGGTGGTATGTGGCACATCACGTGGATCCTCATGGTTGAGGAGAAATGAATTTTTGAAGATGACAAAGTGAATTGAAGAAGGAAGTACATGTAGTCCCTAAATATAATTAAAAAACAAAATTACAAAATAAGAAAGTGTCAAGTCGGCCCTAATGTTAAAAGGAAGTGAAATAAATTGTATAAATAAATATCATTATACATTCATTTTATACACAAGTCGAATTTTAGAGGAAATCAGAAGTAAATAAGGCCAGATTTCAAGGGAGGATGAAGTCTTTTGGTGATGTGTTGATCCATATGGATATTGGTGGCCACCCACCTTTTCCAACTAGCTCAAAACAGTTTTCTGACAATTTTGGCAATTTACCATTTTTAGTAGTTTTAACTTCCGGGGCCATTTTGAGGGCTCAAATGAAGGCTTTTCAAGATATAGCTCCTCAATGATATATTAATGCATTATTAAGCCTCCAAAATTAATCGCCTCGACAATACCTTTCCGACAAGCTATCACACGCCTAAACTGTAGATCATATGCAAAATTTACGACCCCGGGAAGTTGATGTACTAACTTACCCAAACGGGCCCCCCATGACTTTTGGCGCTTCATCTCCTAGGGTTAGGTTTTTGGATGTATAGGGTTTTTGGAATTATTGTTTATTGTAAAAAGGCCTTCAGAACCTCATTGTAATGTTCTTCTTGTGAATGATCACAACCGTCACATCTCTTCTCAGAGATAAGTTTCCACCATTCCAGTAAGCTTGTTTCCGCTGCATTTTACAATTTCAGCTTATTTCATTATTGAATAGAAAACCAGTTTTACTGTATCTCTGTTATTTTGTTCCAAGAATATGTTAATAATCTGTATTCATTTCTCTCTACTAATAAAATCCGGATCAGTGGTATCAGAGTGGTCTACTCCTTGTCGTCTTGATGCATGTCCCCAACGAGGTCAGAGTACAAAGAGTTGGGCCTTCAGCTTGTTTCTCTTGAGGAAAAAATATCTCACACACCCAAGAGACCTCTCATGGAAGGAGAAAATAAAGATGATGGGATAGGAGATCCTTTCAAATTGTTGATTGAGGAAGCCCTCATGCAATAGAGGAACAAGATGATGGATAGTTTCGCACAAATCCTTTGGCGGCTACCAACAGGTGACACATCGTCTTCGAACGAAGGCACCACCCCCTTCAGGGTACAAATAAACTTCAATATTCCTATATTTGAAGGTCAGATAGACATAGATGTTGTAAACAAGTGGTTGAATCTATTAGAAGGGTATTTGTTTGTCCATAACTTCTCAAATAGAGAAAAGATTACTTTTACGCTCCTCGAAGCCATTCCCCATGTCAAAGATTGGTGGGAAACCTTCTGTGAGAAAAAGGAAATAGAGGAAACCTCATTATTTTTAGTCACAACCACTTGGGAATCCTTCAAGGATGCTATTAAGGAACAATACTACCCTATCAGAAGCTATGATGACCTGTATACCAAATGGACCACACTGTGGCAAGAAAGAGACCAAGCAGTGCCAGATTTCACAAATATCTTCCATACCTTGTGCACCAAGCTGGGTATCAAAGGTTCAGAGTGACATATGGTGCTCAAATATGACGGTGCTCTGCATAGATACATCCAGACTGAAATAGAATTTTTGGACATCTCATCCTTGGGCATGGCCTACTGATATGCCATCAAAATTGAGTAGAAGCTCAAACAAAAGACGTGGCGATTTGGGCCTGGAAACCCTTCATAACAAAATACAGGAAAGGGTGGCCCCAACCCATAGAACAAAGGACAGAGAAAAGATGGATAGTATCAGGACTACCAGTCCAAGACGCAAGCAAAGAAGGACACCGAAAATACAAAGAAAGATACCGAGAAGTGGTGCGACTTCCATATGAGCCCTTGGCATAACACTGCTGACTGCTGCTCGAAATAGTCATCGGTGGCTGAAGTGAAAGCCTCTGAATCAAATGTGGATTATGACTCTGAACCATAACTAGAAAGGGGAAGACAGATCATTGACGTAGAAACTAGTGCCACCGTTGCTAACACCAAGCTCCAAACTGGTGAACCAGACGATCCAGAAGAAGGAGAGTGCCTATTCCATTCACAGATGTGGGTAAAAGGCACCCCACTAAACTTCATTGTTCATAGAAATATCCAGAAGAACCTTATCTCAGTATAGGTCATCAAGAGGATGGCCCTGCCAAAAACGCCACACCCAAAACCCTACACCATTGGATGGCTCCGCCAAGGAAGCGATCTCCACGTCAGCCAACAGTGTTGACTGTCGTATGACATCAAGCCCTTCAAAGATGAGGTATTGTGTAATGTTTCTCCTCTCGAAGTTTTTGATGTTCTTTTGGGCCAAACTTATTTATGGAAATGTCATGCTATATATGAGTCTAGGCCTCGTAGTTTTAATACTACTTTGAACATGAAATTGTACAGGATACCTGAGGCAGTCCCACCTAGTGCTATTTCCTTGATCTTTGCTAAGTAATGCAGGAAGGTCATCTCTTAGACGGGGACGTTTGTCTTCTTCGTGATTTTCTCTCAGAATAAGCAAAAGATCACAGCCACATTCAAGGTCTCTGCGGCCAACCTCTCCACACAACAGAAGCAAGTAGATAAGGTCTTGGAAGAATACTCGGATATATTCTCCTCACCTATAGGGGTAACTTTGCACTGCAAAGTCAAGCACCCCATTGATCTAACCCCTAGCACACCACTTCCCAATGGGCTAGTCTATCATCGCTCTTTGTTATAGAATGAGGATATCAAGCGACAAATCCAAGAACTGCTCCACAAGGGGCACATTTTCCCCATCCCATCACCTTCCGGGATCCCAATCATGTTGGTACAGAAGAAAAATGGAACCTGACAACTATGTATTGATCACCGGGCTCTAAATAAAATCACAGTCAGAAAATGGTACCCGATTCCCCAAATTGACAACCTCTTTGATCAACTCACGGGGGCCAAAAACTTTAGTGAGATTGATATGAAGTCTAGTTACCACCAGGTCCCGACAGAATAGAAAAATGTATGGAAGACCGCCTTCAATTCAAAGGAAGGCCCTTTTGAATGGTTTGTCATGCCCTTTGGTTTGACAAATTCTCTAGCCACTTTCATGAGGATGATGGATGATATCATGTGACCATTCACCAATACTTTTGTAGTAGTGTATCTGGATGACATTCCAATTTACAACAAGACTTTGGTTGAACACTTGCAGCATATTCAGTAGGTTCTTCACACCCTGCAACAACACAAGCTATACGCCAACTTGAAAAAATGCTCCTTCGGCATGGACAAGGTCCATTATCTGGGCTACATAATTGATCAGCATGGCGTACATGTGGATCCAACCAAGATCCAAGTCATCTATGACTAGCCAGCCCCAAAAACACTCACTAAGCTCTGGAGCTTCTTGGGCCTTGCCAATTTCTATCACAAGTTCATGTTGGGATTCTCCCATATTGCATGGGCCCTCAGCCAAATAAAAAGGGGTGGTGGTAGGGAAAACTTTGTATGGGGCCAGTCCTAACAACAGGCATTCAATGATTTGAAGCAGCACTTGTGCTCATCCCCAGTACTTTCACTACCAAACCTGCAACATCCCTTTGATATCAAGAGAGATGCTTCAGACTATGTTGTGGGCACTGTTCTCACTCCGCATGGCCACCCTGTGGCCTATCATAGTGAGACACTATTAGATATTGTCTGTAAGTACCCTACTTACAACAAAGAAATGTACTCCATTGTGCAATCCTGCCACTAGTGGAGACATTACATTCTTGGGAAGGAGATAGTCATCCATACTAATCATAATCCACTGCAGTTCATGCAGACACAAGAAAAATTATAGAATGACCTCCATCAAAAGTGGTCCACATACTTGTAGCAATTCCACATCAACATTGAATATAAAATAGGAAGCACCAATCACGTCATTTATTGCCTCAGCAGACTGCCAATCATGGCACTCACCAAGGTGCTAGACTCTTGTAGCCATGAGCCATAGGGCGTGTACATACGCGTGCTACAAAACTACAGGTCACGTATATGTTGTATTTGGTTGATACATGTCTAGTTCAAGTACAAATTGATTGCAGGGTAATCGTACAGGTTGGTTGCAGGTCAGTGGTACAGGTTGGTACAGTTGTACAATGGTATATCTCACAATGATAGTGTGACATTGGTTCCATCATTCTACTTCTACATTATGGCAGTTGGATGAGGAAAGGATAGGTGTTTGTAGCCACCTTCCAATTGTAGTTGGATAACATAGGGGGTTGTAGCCAAAGAATTGGGGAGTTGGAGCTTCCCTCAGGTTGTAGCCTAAGAAAACAGGGGGTTGAATCCTCCTTCTAGTTGCAACTGTAAAACAAAGGAATTCGGTGCTTCCAATGAATGTAATTCTACAAGACATATAAGAAAAAAAATTATTTGGTTTTCTCTCACTTTGGGTTTCCACGTAAAAAAACTGGTGTGCTGTGTATGTGTATGATTTCTCATTTTTTCATTGTTTATTTACTCTGAAATTATTGGATGATAATGATACATTGATATAACACTTGCATTATATGGTTAAAAAGGATTAAATTTCTATATTACTGATTCACCCCCCCTCTTAGTAATCCAACAAGAGAGGCTAGTCATGATGAGGGAATTGATTATGTTGAGAAACCAAAACGGATAGGACGTAAGCCTAAGTTCCCTTGTAATATTTTCAAGGGAGATCACCCTACTCATTTATGCCCTGGCCTTCCAAAGGCACAAACATTGTTGTTCCTGTCTGCAAGCTCTTCTGATTTTGAGTCTTCTAAGGTTTCCTCGTAGCCTATTCATCTAGTGGTTTACAAAGTGGTCATGTCGATGCAATCTTCAGCTGATCACACTCCTCTTTGGAGGGGTGATGCACATTTATACCATTTTGTCTCACATTCTATTCATCCAGTGGTTGATAAAGTGGTCAGTTCAATGCAATCTTTGACTGATCCCACTCTTCTCTTGGAGAGTGTCGATTCTACCAAAGTGGTCACGTCAATGAAATATGTGGTTGATCCCACTCTTCTCTTGGAGAATGTCAATTCTACCACATTGGTCACACCGATGCAATATTTGGCTAATCCCATTTTTTGCATGGGGAGTAATGTCTCTATCAACTATGTTTTTAACATTTCCAATTGAGTACTTTCAGAATAAGGGGGCATTCCACTCACTTTGAGAACACCCACTCCAAGTCCTAGGATGGTTTCCTTTGATTGGAATGACATTTTTGAGCTGCATCTTCCTTCCTCTGCACCCTTTCAAATAAGGGTTGAAGTTAATTCAAAAAACATTTACTGATGTATTATATATGAAGGAGCCTCCACAAGTATTTTATCCTCGTTGACTTGGCAAGCTTTGGGTTCTTCCGATCTTGTGTCTACTTTGCACGAGCTATTGGATTTTGACAGACGTACTAGTGAATATTTGGGGATTCTTCCTCATTTTCCTATCTCATTAGGTGGGAATATTTTCCTTGTCGATATTATAGTGGTGCAAGGCCCATTAGATTTCAATATTCTTCTCGGGCGTGATTATGTATAGGCTACGAAAGTTGTGTTGTCTGCGCTCTTTTGGGTGATGAATTTCCCTCACAATGGAAGCATTGTCACTATTGACTAGTTGAAATATGATAATCACCATCCTAATTTGGTGTTAGTTTAGGCTACCCATTTATGTGTTTCTAGTATTCGTGTATAATCTACCCCACCACAGGTTAATTATGTGTAATTTTATTCTCGAAGTTCAATTTATTCTGAGAAGGAACCTATGAAATCATATTTTCCTTCTCAAGACATGGTCTCGATAATTGATCAGTCATTTTATCAAATGAGGGAATGGGAGCCTTGACTTCCTCCTCTTGGTCTGAGTGATCTCAAGTTTCCTTTTGAGTCTGATCTCATGGTTTGTAGATCCTCAAACCCTTGTACTTATGATTCTTCAGTGATAGACTCTTCCATTACTGGCCAAAACCTTCATCATCATATGGAATATGGTCAGTTTTATTCACCCTTTGGGACTGTCGACCCTCCTCGTTCATGTGATTTCTCGGATTTTGAATTACCTTTGGATGAGGATATAATTGAATCCATGACTATGGTTTCTATACGATGGGAAGAGTTACACCGTGGTTTTTTTTTCTTCCCTTTTGGGATACTTTCCAAGTTGACCATTGAAGAGACTCTTGGTCAGAGCCTAGCAGTGGGCTCTACCTGAATGATTACTATGCATGATCCATATGATTGTGTGATACCTTGTACATTTTGTACAATCTATGTTTGTTGTTTTCAAGTTTTGTATTCAGTAGCATCTCTTATTTTCCAAATTTTCTATCTATATTGGATCTATTAACTTCTGGATGGGTGTTATTGGAATTATATGCATGATCCTGGGGACGTTTTTTTTCTTTGACATTTGTTCATCATATTGATCTGTTTTGACAAGTATTGACCATGAAACTGGCATATAGGTTAGGTTTTTCCCTACTTACATTTTTTCATTATTTGTTTCCTGGTTCATTTGGCCTTAGGATCGACCCCACTATCCTTCCTTGCTGATTAGTGTGTCGTACTTTATGTGGTAGAGCCTTCCTTCCATGGGAATCCTAGTTAGAGACTTATTTTCCATTTGGTTCCCATGCCTAAGTAATTCATAGGCTTGGTAGTCCTTTTAGTTCCTCCATGACTATGTGTTGAAGCCTCATTCTTCTTCATCTTTTTCAGCTCACACCCGAGGGACATCCAACGAGAGTGTATGGTTTGTTGTCTTTCAAGCTCACTTAAATTTTGAAAGAAACATCCAATGAGAGTTTATTTATTATTTTCGATCTTGTGTGAATTACTTGAGAAATTAATCCCCCATAGAGTATTCTTTAATCCCTTTC
>JZKD02S1672841.1:68039-128983 GCA_000966675.3 Picea glauca | reverse complement strand
ATTGTAAACAATGTAACACAATGTGTATCAATATAATATATGCTGGTTTTCCCGGTTTGGGTTTCCAGGTGAAAAATCTCTGTGTAATGTTTGTGTTTTCCATTGTATCTTTTCTTCTCTTTTCTGAATATCAGTTTGCAGTAGATATTGTACAAGGTTAGAATTTACACTTATGATGTACCACTTCAAACTCCTGGATCATTTTATAGGCAAGACCCCTCTTAATTCGCCTTATTTCCTACATAAAAGTTTGACTAAAGTTTGCAAGAAGATTAAAGCTCAACCCTTGAACATAAAAACTACTTTGTGTCACTTCAGCCTCATAAAATTGATTATCCTGGAGGAATTGAAACAACAGGGAAGGAGCTGGGAGCATTTTCTATTCTGGGAAGGTTTTGAAACACAGAACCAGATTGCAAATGAACAGGGGAAGGGTTCAAAGAAACAATCATCTCCTCAAAGCAGTTCAATAAAAAGAAGGAACTTGCCAGGACCTCCAAAAGACAGAACATCTGGGATGAAGCCTCACAAGTTGAAGAGAAAGTTAAACTTTGAGCAGACCATAGAACAGACCATAGAGCATCCTACAGAGAAGAGTACAGGGAAGAGAACCAATATACTAAACTTGCCCTATTCAGATTCAGAATCAGAGCAGCAAGATCAATGCCCTGTCACCAAGAGTCCTGAGCAGTCAGCTGAGTGTGCATAGAACTATGAAACCTTCAATCAGACAGAACAGGGAGAAACATCGAAAATATCCAAGTCAAAGAAGTCTCAGAAAATCAAGCATTTGAAAGAGGTCATAGCTCATCAAGAGGTCTTGGAGCAGGTGATTAAAGAAATGTATAAGAAGTTGTCTGATAACTTCGCCAAGACCAATGCTGCGTTTGAAATATTGGCTAAGGAAAGTGTTAGAGAGAAGAAGAGGAAGAAAAAACTCACCAAAGACTACAACAACTTGTGGTGGTTTTCCAAACGCCTCAAAAGACAAATAAGGAGGTTGAAACAAAAACTAAGCCAAAAACCCCATCCAAATCTGAAGGTACTCACTCAAGTCGCCGTTAATATGAAAGGTGAGAAATCAGAGACACACTGAGTTTTGTTGAAATCAAATTTTGGACGTGAAAACTCATTTTGAGCGCAATTGGAACTTTCACCAGTGCAAATCTATTACTTTATGACCCGTTAGCTTTGGAAAGTGATGGCTTTCAACAACTAACCCGCGAAAAATTAAACGAGTGTGTTGTTGAAAGCTGGAAAAGTAATTTTTGAAGCCAAGGATAGGATAGTTCATTCCAAATAGGTTTTGAAGGAGTTCCAGTGTATCAGTGGGCTATCAGATCGCATGCAAAAGGTTCAGCATCAGAGGTTTGAGAAAATTTTGGTAACACATGCAAAACCATTTCCTAAAAAATCGACCATGAACGTTGGAAGATCCAACCGTCAAGACAGGTGTCCTGCTATTCTTTATCACATTGTCGATACTAGAAGCTGAAGGATGCAGATGGCGAATTTTGGAGAGTGAAGGTAGTTCGACTTTCAAGTTTAGCTGTTAAAGAATTTATTTTCAAGTTGTTTAGATAGAATTGAATTGTCTTTATTAAATACAGATCCATGTTTTTAGGATCTGTATAACTGTTTGTAAGAGGCTATAAATGTCTATTTTTGATATGAAACAAGGGTTCAAACTGGGAAACATTTTCATGCTATTGTATAGACTCTTTTTTCATAAATAAAGTGAAGTTTCCTTTCATTTGCAATACCAGAATTGCTCATCTTTCATTCTCTGTACTTTACTTTCAGTTTATTTTAGTTCATAAAGACTGTTATCTCTTTGTTGAACTCATAGGCTTGAAATTAAAGGATTCTTTTCTTTCTTGTATTAGGCCCTACTTTCACTTGTATTGGCAATCAAGAATAGCATTCTCCACACTCCCTTTCAATTATTGAATCTGGTTATTGTTTACTGAAATCACTTTATCTTTATAAGTGTGATGAGTTGTTTCTCATACAAATCATTGAAGACCCCATTGTCCCAAATACATAAAAACCATTATTCTTAAGTTACCAAGCATCCTTAGCCTACAACCCTAAGGAGTTTCTTGGAGTGATAAAAAATTGGCGTCGTTGCCGAGGAGAGGAGATCGAAGCTCAGCTTCTCTAGGAGACGACATAGATCTAGTTCTTGATGATAGACAAGAAGTAGACACTTTCGGTTGTACATTTTCTATCTGGCAACTCCATTGAAACGAAGTGGCTCCCAAAAGAGCTCACACCAAGGAAAACCAAAAAGGCCCACTGACAACACCAGTTCCTGACCCTGAGAAGATCATCAATAAGGGTAAATCTTTGCAAAGATAGGCTTCTATATCTGCCAAGGCAGTAGAATCAGGTATTCAAAACAACACTCCTCATTTTATTTCTGAGAAACCTCTAATTGAATCCCCTGCTGCTGAAATTTATAATTCTCAGGAAATCGAAAAAAATTCTCAAACATTGAAGGGAGAGGAACCTTCATTTTCTTCTAATATTATTGATTATGTTCTTGAGATTGACATTTCATCACATCCAATAGAATTGAATATAGAATCCTCCAAACAGCAAGAAAAATCTTCTTCATCTTCTTTCGATTCATCACCCATCAAAACTTCAAAAGGTGTCCTATACACCCACACTAATCTGCCTGTTCTTGAAGATATCGTTCATGATCTGTCCTCTAAGGGAGAATAAAATCTATCTTTGTTGCTTGGTCAGTTCTATAAAGCCTCTTATTTCTCATCCATTTCCGAAAACTCTACTCAAGGTGAAGTGAGACAGCCCTTCTGTTCTAACTCAGGTAGCTCATCTCCTCCATCGTCTCCTATGAGTCCCTCATCTGTATCAATCACCAAGACTGTCATGGCTGCCTCTTTGACCAGAATGGAATAAATCTTGGAAAACAGATATGCCCCACTTGTAATGCCAAATCCCTTGTCTTCCATGCCAACCAGTGACTATCAGAAATATATGCCAAAATTTACAGGAGCAGGGGAGTATACTGCTGAAGAACATATTGAAGCATTTTATGCTTATGCCGAAAATATCAATATCTCAGAAGAATATGTGTGGACTAGAATTTTTGTTCAGAGTTTGGATGGCCAAGCTAGAAAGTGGTTCAAAGAGCTACCAGTAAATTCGATCACTAGCATTGAACAATTAGATGAGATATTCTTGAAGCATTGGGGAGAAAGAAGAGATATGTTATACTACATTTCTGAGTTTGGAAATTTGAAGAGGGAGGATGGAGAGTCGGTCTCAGATTTTATCAAGAGATTTAATAAAATTTCTGGTAAGATCCCTGCAAAGATTAAACCAAGTGATGCGTCGGAAAAGATCACATTTTTTGTTGCCTTTGATTCAGAGTTTTGTCTTATCCTTACAGAAAGATGATCATCCACGCTTGCTTTAATGCAATATGTTGCCCTCGAGGTTGAATCAAACATCACAACATCTCAAAATCTTAAAGGAAGGGATGAGAGGAAGAAGTCTGTTGTCGAGTCCTCTTCTTCTTCTAACAGTAAAATGGAAAAGATGGCTAAGATGTTGGACATTCTGACATCCAAAATGTCAAAGTTGAAGGTTCAGAATAAGCAACCATCAAGGGCAAAAGAGCCAAATGCTTTTTCCCCCAGAAATCCAAATGATTTTCCCTACAGAAGGAATAATCCACAAACTTAGATTCTGCAAAGAGATAGGAATTCTAATGAAGATCAGAGGATAAAAGTCCCTCTTTAGAATGTTGTCACGGATGATGAAAATGGTGACGATCAACAATATGAAGAAGGTGCCATTCATTGTGTTGGAGAAGAGACAGTGAAGTCTTATCTAACACAACAAGATTATGAGGAATCATTAATGACTGAACAAACATAAGATGATCTCCTTGGTGATGGCATTTTCACAGCAGAGGATAAGAACAGATATAACCTCGGATCTAAATCTATTGTTGCTCAACCAAATGCATCAACCTCTCCTGAAAAGACTATTGCCCCTATCAACCAAAAAGACCATACATCAGAAGATCAGCCAAAAAAGTCTTCAAAGGTGAAAGCATCAGCTCCTCCCAAGAAGATTGTTGCCCTTGTCAACCATCAAAATCTAGAGAGTCAGCCTCTTGTTGAACAATAGAAGAATCAGGAAGCCCCTTCAAGTCAGGTAAAGATTTCTGATAAAACTACTAATAAGTTTCCATATTCTTTTAATTTTGAGGCTGAAATACAAAAGATTAAGATTCCTATCCCTCTTGTTGAGCTGATGAAAAATGAGATGTTTAAAAAGGATATCCTCAAAACTTTAGACCCCCAGTCTGTATCTCATTCTGCTGATATCCTCAACATTTATGATGATAAGCCAACCATCACTCTGGGCCAAATGGTAGAAGACAGAGATGAAATGTGTCCTCCCTTTTACATCTCTTTAAATATTCATGAAAAAACACTGCAAAATTGTTTGTTGGACTCCGGTGCTTCGCACAATTTGATGCCCAAATCTGTCATGGATGAGCTTGGGCTGGAGATCACCAAGTCTTATCATGACCTTTTCTCCTTCAATTCTCGAAAAGTAAAATGTCTTGGAATGATTAAGGATTTGGTTGTGACCTTGACCCAAGCATCAATGAAGACAATGGTGATGGATAAAGTGGTGGCCGACATACCTCCAAAATTTGGATGCTTACTATTGAGATCGTGGATGAAGAGATTAGGTGGCACTCTTCAAATGGATCTCTCTTACACTACTATCCTTGTTTTTGGAGGGGTGAACAGAAGGCTTTACAAGGAATCTCAGTTGGCATATGTTATCAGTGACGAGAAAAATCCATCCAATCATCCTATCTATTCAGTAGATACAGATATGGGATCCTGTATTTTGCAAATTGATGATTCACTGCCTGACACATTGCTACTCAGAAAGCCTACAGATCAGATCACAGTTCAGCCTACAGAGACAGCAGAAGATGACCTTTGGACCATGTTCTTTGATGGTGCTTGCACTAAGGGGTCAGCTAGAGCAGGAGTGGTATTCATTTCTCCCTCTAAGAAAACTTCTCATTTGTCCTTTAAACTTGATTTTAAAGTGACTAATAACATTGATGAGTATGAGGCACTACTTTCGGGGCTGAATGCTACCAAGGAGAAGGTCATTAAGAAATTGTAGGTGTTTGGAGATGCAGATTTGATTATTCAACAGGTGAATAAGTCCTTTCAAGCCAAGCATGTCAAGCTGAAGGCATACAGAGATGAAGTGTTGAAGCAATTAGTGATTTTGCAGATTTTAAGATTTCATTTGTACCTAGAGCCATGAATGAATTGGCTGATTCATTGGTTGTGTCCTCTTGTGCATTCATACCCCCTCTACCTCACAAATTATCTTATGAAATTCAAGTTAATTATAGGCCCTCTCTCCTTGATAATGTAAAATTTTGGAAGGTTTTTGAAGATGATGTTGAACTTACTAGATTCCTTGTAGTGATAGATGAGTTTGCATATATGCAGATTGATCAGGAGAATGAACATGACAATTAAATTGAGCAGTCGAAGCTCAAGAGAAAAATCGCAGCTCATGAAATAGTTCAGCTGTCCACCAACAGAATTCCTAAAGGTTTGGTCTCGTTGGAAAGGTTGTTCGATAACAACGATGTGGCTGTCAAATTGCAAAGTGGGGAGAAAGATTCAGATGTTTTGCAGTATAATGTGGTCAGTGAGAAAGATCCTAAACATGTCAACTTGGCCTCACATTTGACTGGAAAAAAAAAGGGTTGATTATGGAGAATTGCTGAAGGAATTTGCAAACATCTTTGCTTGGAAGTATGATGATTTGAAGACCTTTGACACAGAGGTGATTCAACATAAAATTCCCTTGAATAAAGACACCAAACCATTCAGGCAGAAGCTTAGATCCTTCAACCCTTTGCTGATGCCCACAATGGAAAGAGAAATTAAGAAACTATTGGACACCCGCATTATCATTCCTCTCAGGTATTTAGAATGGATTGCCAATCTTGTGCCGGTTAGGAAGAAGAATGGGGAGATCAGAATCTACATCGACTTCAGAAATTTGAACAAGTGCTCTAGGAAAGACAACTACACTCTACCTAAAATGGAGCATATGTTGCAGAAGGTGTCAGGATCGAAGGTAATGTCCTTTATTGACGAGTTTTCCGAATACAATCAGATTGTTGTCCATCCAGAAGACAAAGAAAAAATTGCCTTTACCACTCCATGGGGTACATTTATGTACGAGAAGATGCCCTTTGGATTGATGAATGTAGGGAAGACATTCCAAAGAGAAATAGACATTGCTTTCGTTGGGGAGAAAGATAAATTTGTCCTGATTTATCTTGATGATATCACTGTTTTCTCAAGCAGCCATGAACTTCATTTGCAGCACTTAAGAAGGACATTTCTGAAATGTCGAAGGTATGGCATCTCTCTTAATCCAAAAAAATCAATTTTTTCACTTAAGGAGGGAAAATTACTTGGGCATATTGTTTCAGCTAATGGGGTTAAGATTGACCCAAAGAGGGTAGAAGCAATTAAAAATCTTTCTCTTCCTAGATCAAAGAAAGGCATTCAGTCTTTCCTAGATCAAAGAAGATTTATAGTGAATTTTGCTGAACTCACAAAGCATATCACTGGTATGTTGAGGAAATACTCTGAGGTAAAGTGGAATGAAGCAGCCAGAAATTCATTCAATGCCATCAAGGAAGCCATCACAACAGCCCCTGTGTTGATCAGCCCTGATTTCTCCAAGGTATTTTACATCTTTTCATTTGCTTCCAGTGATACGATCGCAGCAGTACTCTTGCAAAAGAATGTTGATGATCAAGAGCAGTCGGTTGCCTTCTTTAGTAAGATCTTGAGGGATGCAGAGGTAAAGTACGAGTTGTTGGAAAAACAAGCATATGCACTTGTCAAGTCACTGAAAGATTTTAGGGTCTACATTCTTCAGGCAAAGGTAATAGCTTTTGTTCCTTCCAGTTCAGTTAAAGATGTTCTTTTCCAACCTGACATTGATGGAAAAAGGAGTAAGTGGATAGCCAGATTGATTGAATTCGATGTTGAAATCAAACCAGCAAAACTAGTGAAAGGCCAGGGCCTTACCAAACTCCTGGCAGAGGAAAATTGCAGGCCGCTTGACATAAATTTGATGAGTGTCGATGCAAAATATGTTATGTCTTCAGAAAACAAGGAAAGTGAGGGAATGTAGGTTTCATCTCATCTAGCTGATTGCAAATGGTACAGCCATATCATTCAGTTTCTACAAACTTTATCACTCCCATCAGATTTGACAAAGACTCAAAGGAGGGCTTTGAAGCTCAGAGCTATAAATTTCTGCATCAATGATAATTTTTTGTTCTAGAAGAATCCCATTGGTTTGTTGTTGAGATGTGTAAACCAAGAGGAGGCAACGAAAGTCATGTGTGAACTTCATAATAGTGAATGCGGAGGACATCACTATTGGAAAACCATAGCACACAAGATCTTAAGATCTGGTTACTATTGGCCATCCTTATTTTCATATGTATATGAGTTTGTGAAAACATGTGACAAATGTCAGAGATTTGAAGGTAAACAACAACTGAAGTCCCTTCCTCTCAAACCTATAGTAGTCACAGGGCCTTTCCAACAGTGGGGCCTAGAATTCATAGGTGAGATTCATCCACCTTCTAGTGGTCAGCATCGGTGGATCCTGGTTGCCACCAATTACTTTACAAAGTGGATTGAGGCTATTCCCACCCGGAATGTCAATCATACGGTCATCATAAACTTTCTGCAGGAAAACATATTTTCCAGATTTGGCTATCCCAAGAGGTTGGTCACTGATAATGTTGTTGCATTCAAAGATAAACACTTGGTGAAATTGTGTGAAGAGCTGGGAATTCAACTGGTACATTCCATAGCCTACTATCTTCAAGGGAATGGTTTAGTTGAGTCATCCAACAACAGTTTATTCAGAATCATAAATAAGCTGCTTGAAAAAAATGCTAGAGGTTGGGATTCCAAACTGAAGTTTTCCTTGTGAGTTGACAGGGTAACATGTAAGAAATCAATTGGTACATCTCCTTTCAAGTTGGTATATGGTACTGAGGCCATATTTCATGTTCAACTTGCATTACCGGTTGCAAAATTCTTACAAGAAACTGATTCTGAACCAAGTGATTTGACTAGGAGAATTCACAATCTGGTAGAACTACAGCAAGATAGAGATCAACTTTTGGAAAAAACAGAATTGCATCAGGAAAGAATCAAGCAAACTTTCGACAAGAAATTCAAAGCAGATGTCCTTAAAATAGGGGATTTGGTCTTAAAGTGGGATGCAGCAAGGCAGGAGAAAGGGAAACACGGAAAATTTGAGGCTCTTTGGACAGGTCCTTTTGTCATAACAATGGTGTAGTAGAACAATACCTTTGTTCTCCAAACTCTTTCAGGCGAGCCAGTATCAGGGGGTCCTTTCAATGGGTGCTTCTTGAAGATCTATTTCTCATAAGGCTTCCTTTGAAGCCAGGTTCTTCTTGTACATATTTTCTTTTTCAGTTATGTTTTCTTTATTTTTGTCAATCAAATAACTCCATGCCCAATGGTACTAGCAACTATTTTTCAAATGTCTGTTTCAAATTGCAATAAGGCTACTGAGTCTAGCTAGGTTCTTGGTCACCTCACAGGGAGATGCCCATCCCAGTTGGAGCCAAATGTTAACTCCAAAAATGAGACCATCCTTTTGGTCAAGTTTTGTAGTGGATAACATGGCTATCGGTAGTGTCCAAAAGTTATTTTTTGAGTTTTTATAGCTGCAAAACTTAGGTTTTGGTTTTGTCTTAGAAAATAATTTGACCCATAAAGTCTTCTTTTCAAAATTTTCATAATTCACTTCCCACAACTAACATGTGTCCAAAAGTTGAGTGTGCACTGTGGAAAGTAGTGACTTTCAGCAGCTAAGGAGCGCTTTTCATAAGTCTTTGCACTGTTGAAAGTGGTGAATTTCAAAATGTGCAAGAATCAGTTTCGTGGGTCGTGCGTTGTTGAAAGTGCATACTTTCCACAACTATGGAGCGGTTTTTACAAGGTGGTGCGCTGGTGAAAGTGGAAACTTTCCGCAGCTAAGGAGCAGTTCTTAAAAGGTCACGCGCTGAGGAAAGTCAAGAATTTCAACAGCTAACGGGGGTTTTCCACGGGGTCACGTGCTAGTGTAATCGGTAAGTATGAACAACTAACAGAGGCGTTTTCCACAGGCCATTGGTTGAAGAAAGTGGGAATCACATGCGTGATATCCACATCTAAAGGCAATGATGATATGATCATCCCACGTAAGGAAAATACAAATCATGCACTGATGAGAGTGGGTAATTATGGAAACTCAATTCTACACGTCAGAATAGGATTGTAATGCGAATCTGGACCAGAAACTCATGCTCAACACTCATGGCATCCGGGATGGCAAGTTCGAGTCCAGTCGTGCAGGTACAAAGGAGGTACCGCCGGCTTGACAATATCAAATAGAATAGTGGTTTCCATATCACACATTGTTTCTGGAATTCTGTTGAAGTCTCATTTGTTTCAAAACAAAGCCGAAGCCCGAAGTGCTTTCAACAGCGCAGAACCTCGGCTCAACCGGCAGTTGCAGGGGTTACAAATTGTCAGGATTTTCAAGTTATAAAATGGTGACGAAGCGCAGCGGGGCTCTACTCAAGAGAGAGCTATATAATCTGTCCTTTTTCGAGACACATCCCGAAGTCTAGAAGCATTTTTCGAATGCAAGGTGTATTGAATTCGTTGAAAGGTTGCAAGTTGGTTGCCACCAGTCTACAGCAGAAGCCTTTTCCAAGACTTTCAATGGGAACAAGGCTCGCGTCGGGTCCATGGAGATTGTGGTAGATGAAGCTACCATTGCTATAGAAATAGGCCTACCAAGAACCGGTCATAACTGGTTTAAAACCATTGCTCCCAAAAAAATTGGATTTCAGAGTTTATTTGAAAGAGGGGTACAGGCACAAGGCATGGAAAAAGGGTATGCTAGTTTCTTATCTAGACAAAGAATGGAATGAGTTTGTTCAAAGGTATCCAATTATACATTACCTCGGAGGGCAGGTATGATAAACTTATGATGTACCACTTCAAACTCCTGGATCATTTCACAGGCAAGACCCCTCTTAATTTGCCTTATTTCCTACATAAAATTTTGACTAAAGTTTGCAAGAAGATTAGAGCTCAACCCTTGAACATAAAAACTACTCTGTGTCACTTCAGCCTCATAAAATTGATTATCCTCGAGGAATTGAAACAACAGGGAAGGAGCTGGGAGCATTTTCTATTCTGGGAAGGTTTTGAAACACAGAACCAGATTGCAAATGAAGAGGGGAAGGGTTCAAAGAAACAATCATCTCCTCAAAGAAGTTCAAGAAAAAGAAGGCACCTGCCAGGACCTCCAGAAGAAAGAACATATGGGATGATGCCTCATAGGTTGAAGAGAAAGTTAAACCTTGAGCAGACCACAAAACAGACCACTGAGAAAAACACAGAGCATCCTATAGAGCAGAGTACAGGGAAGAGAACCAATATACTAAACTTGCCCTATTCAGATTCAGAATCAGAGCAGCAAGATCAATGCCCTGTCACCAAGAGTCCTCAGCAGTCAGCTGAGTGTGCACAGAACTATGAAACCTTCAATGAGACAGAACAAGGAGAAACATCGAAAATCTCCAAGTCAAAGAAGTCTCAGAAAATCAAGCATTTGAAAGAGGTCATAGCTCAGCAAGAGGTCTTGGAGCGGGTGATTAAAGAAAGGTATAAGAATTTGTCTGATAACATCGCCGAGACCAATGCTGCATTTGAAAGATTGGCTAAAGAAAGTGTTAGAGAGAAGAAGAGGAAGACAAAACTCACCAAAGAATACAACAGCTTGTGGTGGCTTGCCAAACACCTCAAAAGGCAGATAAGGAGGTTGAAACAAAAACTAAGCCAAAAACCCCATCCAGATTTGAAGGTACTCACTCAAGTCGTCGTTAATATGAAAGGTGAGAAATTGAAGACACACTAAGTTTTGTTGAAATCAAATTTTGGACATGAAAACTCATTTTGAGCGCAATCGGGACTTTCACCAACACAAAGCTATTACTTTATGACCCGTTAGCTATGGAAAGTGACGGCTTTCAATAGATAACCCGTGAAAAATTAAACGAGTGCCTTGTTGAAAGTTGGAAAAGTAATTTTTTAAGCCAAGGACAGGATAGTTCATTCCAAACAGGTTTTGAAGGAGTTCCAGTGTATCAATGGGCTATCAGATCGCATGCAAAAGGTTTAGCATCAGAGGTTTGAGAAAATTTTGGGAACACATGCAAAACCACTTCCTAAAAACTCGACCATGAACATTGGAAGATCCAACTGTCAAGATAGGTGTCCTACTATTCTTCATCACATTGTCGATACTAGAAGCTGAAGGATGCAGATGGAGAATTTTGGAGAGTGAAGGCAGTTCGACTTTCAAGTTTAGCTGTTAAAGACTTTATTTTCAAGTTATTTAGATAGAATTGAATTGTCTTTATTAAATAAAGATCCATGTTTTTAGGATCTGTATAACTGTTTGTAAGAGGCTATAAATGTCTATTTTTGATATGAAACAAGGGTTCAAACTTGGAAACATTTTCATGCTATTGTATAGACTCTTTTTGCATAAATAAAGTGGAGTTTCCTTTCGTTTGCAATACCAGAATTGCTCATCTTTCATTCTCTATACTTTACTTTCAGTTTATTTTAGTTCATAAAGATTGTTATATCTTTGTTGAACTCATAGGCTTGAAATTAAAGGATTCTTTGTTGTCTTGTATTAGGCCCTACTTTCACTTGTATTGGCAATCAAGAATAGCATTCCCCATACTCCCTTTCAATTATTGAATCTAGTTATTGTTTACTGAAAGAACTTTATCTTTATAAGTGTGATGAGTTGTTTCTCATACAAATCATTGAAGACCCCATTGTCCCAAATACATAAAAATCATTATTCTTAAGTTACCAAGCATCCTTAGCCTACAACCCTAAGGAGTTTCTTGGAGTGATAACAACTAACACCCCCCCCTCTAGTAGTAAAGGGTTGCAGACCAAATATGCTTGTGTTATATGTTCAGAATATGGCCATTATACCCACCATTGCCCAGCACTGCCACGCTTTTGGCAGACATTATCCACAGTACGCAAGAGATTTCAGAGCAACCCCAGTCCTGCTACATCCTCCTCCACCAATATCACGAACATCCATTATGTCACCACTTTAGTCAATGAGCCTATGACACGCCCTTGGTCTCTCTTCGCTTCATTAGCTCATTTTACATACCAGTTTCCTATGATCCTTGAATATAGACAATGCCAATTGACCCTACTTCAACAGCCCACAGAGGCGATAATTGACATTACCTCATCACTAGAGGATCTTCATGACATTTCTTCTGAACACGAGGCCCTTCCAACACCTCCCTGGTTCTTAAATGACTTATTTGAGGATACACCTCCCAATCCTCCCAACTCTCTCGCTCATTCCCCTATGTACATTTTACACCCAACTACCACAGGTACCCCTCAGTACTTTAATATATAGTTTATGTCAAGTGAACCCTCATCATCGACTAACATTGTTCCCCCTGCTTCTTCACCAGGGGGCAAACACACAACCATCATCACTAATATCACTCCTCAAGACCCCTTGTATTCCCGTCACTTCCAATGCGACGAAGAAATCCTTGAAGAGTTAAACCACCCAGACCTCCCCTAGGATGCGCTACACCATCACCCACTCTTCTCTCCACAGGAAGCCTCCATGCCTCCTAACCAAAACCCCATTTACGCGGTCGAAACCAAGTATTTTATCCCATCAGGGCCTATCGAATGGTTCAAAAACCTCGTTCCTGCCCCAAATGATTTTGAAGAAGGAAACATGGCCAACATTTCCCCAACCCTTAAAATTGACATTTCCATAAAAAATGGCATCGTCAAAGAAATCACCATCGAAGTTGCTTTCACTCCTCAAGAAATCACCACATATAAAGCCCTCTTCCAAGAATATCAGGATATGTTTTCCTAGTCGTACATAGAAATGCCTGGCCTCGATCTCTCCATCATCGAACATCGCATCGACACCTAGCCCGACATTACACCAGTTCGTCAAAAACAACGACCGCTACACCCATCCAAAGCTACGGCCATCAAAGCCGAAATTGATAAATTATGCATTGTCGGGTTCATTTATCCCATCGACTATACCTCATGGGTTTCCAACCCTGTACCCATTAACAAAAATAGCGCACTATCTGTGTTTGCACCGAATTTCACGATCTCAATCACACATGTCCCAAAGACAACTTTCCCATGCCTTTCATCGATCAAATTATCAACGACTGTGCAGACCATGAGGTTCTATCCTTTATGGATGGATTCTCTGGTTATAATCAAATTCAAATTCACCCATCCGATCAATATAAAACGTCATTCACTACCCCTTGGGGTACTTTTACATATCGTGTCATGCCTTTCGGATTAAAGAATGTTGGCGCAATTTTCCAGCGGGCTATGACATACATCTTTCACGATCTAGCTCATATTATCCTCGCCTACTTGGATGACCTCACAGTTCGATCCAAGAAATGCACCCAGCATCTTGATGATTTACGAATCATCTTTCAATGGTGTCGTCAATACAACATCTACTTGAATCCTCTCAAGTGCGTGTTCTGTGTCACCACAGGGCACCTCCTCAGCTTTATTGTTTCCCAAAGAGGTATTACTGTAGACCCCCTCAAAGTCCAACCTATCACCAAAATTCCACCTCCCAAAATTTACGCCAACTTCAGAGCCTACAAGGAAAAGCTAATTTTCTTAGATGCTTTGTCCCAGACTACACCATACGTGCACATGGTTTCCTTCGCTTACTACGTCATGACATCCCATTTCACTGGGATGACCATGACCAACAGTCATTTGACGATCTTAAAACAGTACTTTCAAATGCACCTTTCATTAGTGCACCTGACTACAATCGTGACTATATCCTCTACGTATCAGCATCAATTGTATCAGTAGTGGGAGTTCTCATCCAGCTAGGTGATGACAATCGTAAGCATGTCATTTATTACATTAGTAAAAACCTCTCAGGACCAACCTTGAAGTATAAACACGAAGAGAAACTTGCTCTAGCAATCGTCCTCGTAGTCCAGAAACTGTGCCACTACATTCTGCTTTGAACAACAAAAATCATCGCAGATTCCAACCCTATGCAGTACTTTCTCAGTCATCAGCAAGTTAACAACAAATTTGCTCGATGGATCATTATCCTTCAGGAGTATGACCTTGAGTTCTCAACACCTAAGAGTAAGAAGGCCCTCATTCTCACTGAACTTGTCACGGCCCTCCCCTCTGACACCACCAGTACCCCCATCAACACCGACTTTCCCGACGAACATCTCTTTTACATCACTTCGGATGATCCTTGGTACGGCGACCTCCTC
Source organism: Picea glauca (assembly GCA_000966675.3). NCBI lineage: Eukaryota > Viridiplantae > Streptophyta > Pinopsida > Pinales > Pinaceae > Picea > Picea glauca. The sequence continues at coordinate 114,456 of JZKD02S1672841.1, read as the reverse complement.
GTCTACCTCCGAACTCAAAAGTTTGGTAAACACCTTTCACAAGATGATCATCGTCGTATTCGACATCAGGCCCCCCGCTACCTCCTCATCAGAGACATCCTATACCAACGGGGAGTCGACACCATTCTTCGGCGATGCTTGACTATTGACGAAGCCGATAGAGTTTTAAACGACTGCCACAGCGGCGCATGTGGGGGTCATATGTCAGGCATATCCACTGCTCAGAAGATTATTTGAGCTGGTTACCTTTTTCCTACCTTGTTTCACGATTGCATTCACACCATGAAACGATGTGAGCAATGTCAGCTCTACACCAATAAAGCCCGAGCCCCCCCCGCTCTTCTTCACCCTATCATCATTGCCGACCCTTTTTGTAAATGGGGCATTGAATTCATGACTTGTAATCCCCCCTCCAGCAATGGTCACAAATACATTGTTTTCGTCATTGATTACTTCACCAAATGGGCAGAAGCTATGCCCACCTTCAACAACACCGCTGACACTGCAACACGTTTTTTCTTTAACCACGTCACATCCCGCTTTGGAGTACCCCTCCAACTCATTTCCAATCATGGGAAACACTTTGAGAATAAGATCTTCGTTGAACTCTCATCTCGTTTAGGATTCTCTCGTGAGTTTGCCTCACCATCTTACCCTCAGTCTAATGGACAAGTCGAAGCAGTTAACAAAGTCCTCAAGACCATGTTACAATGCACGGTTAATAAACATAAAACCAATTGGCATCATATGTTATTTTCCGTGCTATGGGCTTACCATACAGCTGTGAAAACAGCTATGCTTAAACTTAGTCATTCTATTTTAGTTTATTTCTTTTATAGTGTTTTTAATCTTTTTTCCTCCCTCATGTCTAAACTATCCTTTGTGTTATTGACAGATGCTTCCTACACTAGCCTACCACATCGGTTACGTCGATGGCGCTAGCCGTTGGACACAAAATATCACTTAGGCTGCTTGGGCTCTCTACACCACCTCACATGAAATGCTCCATTCGAGCGGCATATGTTTAGGTTCAAAAACCAAAAACCAAGCCGAATACACCGTTGTCATTGGCCTCCTGGCCGATGCCCAGCATCATCGTATTCATCACATTAGCGTCTTCCTCGACTCTCAACTAGTTGTACTCCAACTCAACAATGTGTACCACGTCCCTGATCCTTACCTCTTTCGCAAATACCTGTAGGTTAGACTTTTTTCACGACATTTTGATTTCATTACATTTACACATATTCCAAGACAATTGAATCAAATTATGGATAACCTAGCTAATATTGTGTTAGAATGGCATATATCACATCAAGCTACCTCTACACATACATAAACATATAACACAAATTGTCATCACATATATAGATTAGACATCATCAATACATTAACAAAACACATGTAAACACCACATAGATCTCAAAAATGTATACTCATGTATATATCAACAGGTCCACAGTGTCATCCAACTATTTACATACAAAAATACAACTATCTGCATGCCAATGCAGCACCTCAGTACAAAATGGAACACCAGCCTATATAGAAAAAATATATATACATCCATGCGTAAGAGCGCCCCGCACGCTGCTCCTCCCTCAGGCCGTGGCGGCCCACCACCACCTACCCCAGGTGGTGGTCGTCCACCCCCTACCGGCCCCTCCTACCCCAGGTGGTGGTGGTCCACCCCCTACCGGCCCCTCCTACCCCGGTGGCAGTCATTCGGTCGTCATCACAGCCGCCACTGCTACTCGCCAAACTATGGCCCTCCATGGCGGTGGCACCCCCACACACTACTCCAGGAAACCCTCATCCTAGATGCGAGACCATATGTCTTCAGGCACATCCTGTAACACTGCCTCTAGACGACGACGCATGTCCTCAAAATCCCCTCTGGTATCCTCCAGAGGAGCGTGTGATGGCCCATCACCAGGGTCATCAAACTGACGTCTCCTCGCTGCCCTCTCCGGCTCAGCAGGCCACACTGTGGTGTCCTCATGTCACCGTCTCTCTCCCCACGGTAGTCTCTTCGGCTCCTGACGAGACGACGCTCTCTACAACTCCACCTCGTGCCCGCGAGGTGCCACATCTGCACATGAAAACAAACAAAAGATAGTATCAACATCTATATCATATACATAAGGCATGTTATCTCAAAAAACACAAAAACATACATATCAACATCATCAATCAACATACCTCGGGGGTCAAACACCTCCCCTAGAGGTAGAACCATGTCCGGATCATCCCAGAAGTCAATCTCGGCATAGGGGTATCGTAGTATCACCTGTGGCATATGCCGCCATACCTGTGCCACCTCTGCATTGAAGAAGTGGCCACCCTCGCCACCACCATGGTGAAGCAACATGGTCAACCACCGCCTTAGTCATGGCTCTCGTGGCCCAGGTGCACCCAATAGAATCCTAGGGTGCAACATCGACACCCTCTCCAGATACTAGGCCACCAGGATGGACCTGAAGGAAAACTCCCTCGTATCCATGGATCGACAGTGGTCCAACTGCCCCACCATCCTCGAGTGCAGCGTAATCCCCCAGGCGAAATGCTCATCGGCCAACACTCTCCCCATCACTATCAGCTGACCACAGCTAATCGGCTACGTCGCTAGTGACCCATACACTCTCACAATCATCGCTGCTATGCAGCAATGTGCTAGGGCATCCATCGCCCCGATGCTCACAATTGTGCCAGACATATAGGTCAGAACCGAACAATACCTCTAGCCAACCATCACGATCGGTGTATCCCTAGGAAGCAGTGGCTCTACCAGTAGGGTCGTTCCCCGAAATGGGAGCCCAGTCAGAAAATACACGTCCTCCACCGCAATGAAGGGAATATTCTCTCCCCACACTATGAAGTAGTGCAGGTCTGGACTCCACATCCGGATAAGAAACTGCAGAAGATACTCCTGTTCCCATATCAAGGGGCACTGAAAGAACTTCAGTAGCCCACAGGCTGCCAAAGTTGCACGTACGCCTGGCCCCTCAATAGACATAGTGTCTCACAACTGGGACCAATCTCGCTCTCACCATCCAATCGGCATCATGCATACAGCTCACCTACACCACACAAAACCGTCCTAAGTCAGCCACATGGACAATCAAAAACATCAAAAAAACACGTTTTATACCCGTCAACCTTGCCTCCACGACGTGGTTTTTTCACCCACAGGCGCGCACACATGCGTGCCTATACACCCCACAAGCACGCACATATGCACACCTATTCACTACATAGGCACGCTTTTAGGTGCGCCTGTTCACTCTACAATCACGCACATGTGCGCACCTGTTTAAATGATAGACATGCACACGTGCATTCCTGTTCAGCCGACAGGCACGCCCATCGTGCGCACCCTTAATTCCCTTAGCCGCGCTCCCATGCACGTCTATCCGATGGACAGGCACGCATGTGTGTGCACCTATTACTAGATTGCCCACGCATGTGGGGCCCATACCCCTTAAACACCTCTGTACGACCCTCAATACAGCCCTTGCCCAAAAAATGAAATCCTAATTCTATGCAGGATGATCAGACCACTAACCTGATGCTCGCGGGTCCTCAATCAAATGCCTTGTCCTCCCCGAATATCACAATCTCCTTTGAATGCTTCTCGTCCAATCAGCTAGCACTTGGTAAATTTCCTAGAGGTTGAAAAAAAAAGAAATCCACAAAGGTAACCTTAACCAACCACTTTTAAAGCTGGGATCTAGCCCTTCCAGCTTCAGAGAGGGATCTCTCTATATGATTTAGCTTTGTTTAATTTCAGATATTAGGCTAGTTAAAGAATTATTGGTTTTGTTGTAAAGGATTTTTAAAATTGGTTGAGACAAACTACACATCCATTGGGCTATGGGGTCTGTATTCAATCAAATCTGAGAAATAACCAGAAACGCCAAAGAAGATTTTCACAAGGCGAGGTAATACATTCACTGGATCTTTTAGTAATTAAAATGATGAATGGAAGAACATGTGAGGAAAATAACTTCAATTAACAAGCAGTTAAGAATTTCTTAATTGAAGATATTAGAAGACAAACATTTAAACCTTTAGAATCAGAAATAGGGTATCAGAGATAAATCCTGCAACATAACGCTATTCATAAAGATTAGATTCAGAAAACAAAATGAATACAGAGAAAGAAAACATTTAACTTAGAAAATCACATCACCAGTGAACATACACAAGAATCCTGTGAAATGCCCCTTCTTTATTAATGGTGGGTCTCTTCAAAAATGATACAGTTTGACAGCAATAGGGTGTGCGAATCAACAATCCTCAATACTTCAGAAACTGAAGTATTTATAATACAAAATACAAACTCTCCTGCCATAACTGATCAGGACATGCTCATGCTATTTTTAGACTAACTAACTTAACTAACCCAAACTGTTTTGATGACTCAATACAACAGCATGCTGAATTTCAAGGGTACGTTGTTGGCAAGGTGCCTCCGCAGCCTCTTCTGACAAGACAGGTGACTGAATGCGACAACTCATCTGCTAATCTAGTAGATCACACAGCTCCTCCCATCTGATATGACTTGGCACTGTGACTTTAAGCAATCTTCTGTACATTTCATCCATGTCTGTGTACTTAGAAAATGTGGGCTTGATGACGAATATGTGCTTAATCTCGTGCTGGATACTAATATCCAACTGCAAGGCATCCATGAATGCTTTTCCAGTGATGCTTCTCTGTATACCTGCAAACTTAGAATTATCCTTGGACGCTTCAGCCAACCTTTTCTTATAATCAGGTTGTGTCATTAATTTGTCATTAATGACCTTCATACTAGGCAGACCCTTCCTTTGTAGAGAATATATCTTGTGGAAAAACTTCTACACTCCTTGATCCATAACTTGGATTTTCTCCTCAAGCCGAAGCATGAGGCCTCTTTTGGTCAGAACTCTTTTCACCTCCAATATAGTTTATGTCATGTCCTTGATCTTCAATTCTTCGAGTTCCACCCGGGTCTTGGAATTCAGGAACCTTATGATTTCATTAGCTTGCGTTGGCATGTCTCCCAGCTCAGTTCTAATTTTCTCCACAGCCTGCTTGCTCCTCTCGAGCAACTCGTTTTGTTCAAACATAATTTGAACCATTGGCCAAATTTCGTTTATAAACTTGGAAATATCAGTCCACACGATCTCTTTCACCTCTGCCAAAGTTTTCCCTGCCATTGTTTGTTTCTGGAGCTACTGTAACTCCTTCTTGATTTGTTGATTTACCTATTTCTCTTTAGATAGACGAGCCTGGAAATAAGTCTCTATCTCTTGGAGATTCTCCACTTCTTTCTTAAGCCTGCTGATTTCAGACTCTTGCAGGTTCATTCTCTCCATAGACTTGGCCAAGTCTGTTTCTCCCTCTGGTAGTGGTATTGATGCAGCAGATGGAATGGCTGTCACTATCGCTGTGCTCAATCCTGCAATTCGGATAGCACTCAATGGGATGCCTTCCATTGTCTTTGCTTTCCCTTTCTCTTTCAGCAGTCTTTCCATCTCTACTTCCATTTCTTTTAACTGAGCATTCTGCTCCATGAGTAATTTCAGCATCTCATCCTTTTCACCTTCCTTTTCAACTATCTCCTTTCCCTGTGGGTCTTCCGTTGGAGGGAGATTTAGTTGTTTTCTCAAAGACGTGATGTCAACGTTTTTCTTTTTAATCATCTCTTCAGCTGCTTTGACATTCGCAGGGACATAACCAATCTTGAGGACCAGCTCCTCCAATGTTTTGATTTTGTTGTCCTTTGCGAAAGATGAAATTTTCTCAAGCTTTAGTTGGGTCTGGCCATTGCTCAAAGCTACCAAAAATTTTGATGTAGAGGCCGTAGCGTGGGCCAAAGTGTGGAAAACCATCTCGCCAGTTTGCTTGTGCAAATCCATATGATCTACTGGATGCACGTCTTTAGCCTGAAACTCAAATGTGGCCCTTTTATAATCTGATATAACCTTGGGATTTGGCACTTTCGCTTGGAGGTAGGCCATATGAATCCTACCTTTCTCTGTATCAAACGCTGAAAGAAGCCTTTGTTGAGCTATGGATGACTACTTCTGGAACTGGGCATAAGTGCTGGTAGTAAGAGTCTGGTTTTTCTTCTTGATCAAATCATATTTTTCAAAAATGCCCAACTTGGGCCCGGTCTTTCTTGATGGAGGGTCTGTGGGAGAGTTTGAGGATTTTATAGCCGATGTTATGATTGCCTTGTGCTGACTCGAGCCGAAAGTTAGAATGGCGGGTTTGACCCATGGGGTGGCCACTGTGGTGGTCGTGATCTCTTGCTCCACTGTCGTGCCCATCATTGGAACTATCCTTGGCTTTTTGGCATGCATCTTAAATTCCTCCGAAGACACCTCAGTTACAGGAGAAGACGATTATTTCCAAGGCCTCTTTTCCTTGGGATTATGAGGTGTGGCAGTGGGTGGTGCGCTTGTTGAGGGTACCTGCCTTTCCATCTCGACAGTTGGTTCCACATCCACCAACGTATCAGGCTCCCATTCTGTCTGATTAACATATCTCCCGATTTATGGCCTGGGCTCATGCGCATATGGGGAATTCTTATTTTTGACTCTCATCTCGGAAATGATCCCGCAGGGATCATAATGCCAGGTGAAACTTGTAAGAAATTTCATTTCCCTCAACATTTTGTCTGCTTCATCACCTGCGCCTCTGTTGTTGCAAATGAAAGAGCCAATCTGCCCTTTGATCCACAATTGTTGCTTCTTTTTAAGGGAAACAAAGTGAATATCATCATAATTCATAATTAGTTTAATATATTCTAGTGCGAAAATCCTTATCGGTATATATCTCGGAAGCTTGTACGATGTCAATTCGCACCCATAAACTCGGATCTTAGAGTGATTCTGATACAAGTACCAGTCTCCTGTCTTCGCATTGTCCAAGAGGTGTATAATTCTCTGGACCTCATCATTTATTCATGGCTCAGGCATGCCACTCAACATACTTACCACAGGGTGATAAAACTGATCAATGAATGTTGTGAAGTCGTATTTGACAGAATTGTATTTCAGAAGAGAAGTCCACGCTGTGACTGGTTGTGGCCTCCCGTCGGCGTCCATCTTCTGCATGGAGAAATTGACCATGTCTGCTTGGAAATAGATGAACATGTAAGCCAGAACGGATGAGTACCTGAACATGCCTTCTGTGGAGAAATTAACAAATTTTTCATGGATATTATTGGCCAAGAAGGTACTGTAGTCGAACTGCGTGGTCGGTTGTTCATCATTTGATAAGATAGATAGAAAACCCAGGATGGGTTCATCTACCCATTGATCAAAAAAGTACCCAAGCAAGGCACACAGGGAAGAAATAATTTGATTTCCTTTGGTGGAAAACAAAGAAGAAGGGTACAGGGGATTGGTGGATGGGAGTGGAGCAGAAGTGGGGAGGAAAATCTCAACTATCTGAGCTCTCTAGGGGAAAGTCATCTTTTGATAAAGCTCAGTGAGGATTTCCAGGTTCAATGGGGACGCAGATTTCGGGTGAGTTATCTGCATCATCTGGTCAATATCCTCTGGGGTGATGAAGAAGAGGACGTCCCCAGATGAAGAAACAATGGCTTTCTGGTCAGGGATGTAGTGAGCTTGGCACTTGAGTGCAAATTCTGGGAAATGGTGAATTTGGGGGAACAGATATAGGGGAAAATTGGACTCCCAGAGCCTAATCTCGTCACTCTGGTCCAGGAAGACTTCCCGGAGCCATGACTGCAGTTCAGAGAAGTCAAAACTTCATATAGTGTCCGCTATCAAGCAATCTTTGTCAACCAAAGGGATTTTATCCAAGTCAACTGGAGGAGGAATGAACAGATTTTCTTCCTCTTCAGTTTGCTTTGTCTTAGACACCATTTCAGCAACTGTACCTGCAAAAAACAATACGTTAGTGGGGTCAACTGACTGTAGATGAAAACAATGTGGGAGCAATGGGGGAGAAGGAGGTTTCTGGTGTGATGAATGAATAACGAATACAAATGGAAACAGTTGTTTTATTCAAAAACAGGTCGGTTGGACGCAAGAAAACAGTCATCATGACAATGGGTATGTTATCTAGTTATTAATGGACAACGGGCCACTTGGGGTGATATGGCAGGTGATGGTGACCAGAGTATACGAATGACTGACGTGGAGGTTTGTGATTGAGGGTAAAAGTCACCAAAGGAGGTTTTCCATGAATGAAGGGGGTTATGGTACTGACAACATGGACTCACAGCAGTTACGAGATGGGACTTTGACCCGGGAGCAAGTGGGACAAGTGGACTAGTGGAGGATGATGTCCAGGGGTGACGGGGTGTCAGACATCATGTGGAGGATGGGACCTATGGACCAATAGAACAATGGAACAAGTACCAAGGGGGCCCTCCGTAAGGAATATTCTTTTCAGCCCCCCCCCCCTTTGATTAAAAGCAGAACACCAAGGGGGGTCCGGAATCCATCGTGATCTGTTGATCCGCGAGCTGTATTTCTGACCGTAGATCTTGGTGCATCCTTTAATATCAATTCCAGACCCCCCCCCTCCATTAAAGGAAAAACGGAGGGGGGGATCCGGAATTCAATGTGAACCATTGATTTGAACGCTCAGTTTAGAGCCGTCCAGATGTGCGCCTGCGTTATTATCAATTCCGGACCCCCCCCCCTTTGTTAAAGGCAGAACGGGGGGGGGGGGGGGGTCCGGAATCCAATGTGAGCCGTGGATTTGCGCGCTTTGTTCTGGATTGTCTAGATCTGTGTAAATATTATCACCGATTCCGGACCCCCCCCCCCTCCCGTTAAAGGCAGAATGGGCAGGGGGGTCCGGAATGCTATATGAACCGTTGATCCAAGCACTGTGATCTGGACCATTGAAAGGTGCACGAAGCATAGGTCGAGAGCAGCAAATGTCATGTGTAGGCAAAACTTAGGATTAGCGCTTTCTCATGGGTTTTATTCAATTTTTTCATAGACACCACCAAGGGGACCTTGTTCCAACTATCCTAAGGCAAGGAAAAACTTGATGTAGCATTTTCTTCGAGTGGGTTTTATTTGGGAAAGGCAGGCCAAGCAATTAGTCCACATTCTAACCTACTTTCACGAGACAAATAACCCAGGTTAGACTGTTGGGTTAAGACATTATTTTTCCTAAGATATATCTGACCAGGATTAGACAGTTTGGTCAGACTTATTCACTAATTCTACCCTAGGGGCTATCTTAGTAGGATTAGATGGTCTGATCAGATGTATTCACTAGCTCTAACCTATGAGGTATCTGACCGGGATTAGACAGTCTGATCAGATGCATTCACTAGCCTATCAACATTGAAAATTTAAAAGGACTTAATCATGCTTGAAAGGTATGACCAAGTCACTGTTATTGCCTGGGGCTTTGTTTCAATTCTTTTTTCCCTCTTTTCTTTCTTTTTCCTTTCTTTTTTATTTTCTTTTTCTTTCTTTTTGCAAAATAAAAATCAATTTTCCAATAAAAACACTAGATGTAGATAATATCCATAATATCCAAGTCATAAGTTGATTCCCATAATTTATGGGGTGATAACAAGCGGCTCCACATGGGGATGGTACTTGCCCTGTTAAGTGCCAAGAATCCAGTTTCCTGTCATCCTGAACCAATCTGTCTAGTAGCCTTATCTGGTATTATTCTCAAGAACACTTCGAAAAACATTGATCAGTAGCTTAGGGCCTTCTCTTCGGGCTTCAACAAACTGACCGTCGTCCTTCACTCAGAAAAATGCAAGTAAATACTGAAAATTAAAACGGTATGTACAATGGAGAGTGATTTCTTCAATTTTCTTACTGAGGGACATAATGTTTCAGCATTCTGCCATTCATACGTGCTCCTGGTAGATCTGACCCATTGGCATTGTTTAACAAAAAGGCGTTGTTTCCTCTGAAAGCTTGGATCATGTAGGGCCCTGTCCATAGATGATGAAATTTCCCATGCTTCCCCTTATCTTCGTTCCTGGAATCCCATCTCAACACCAGGTCTCCCAACTCAAAATCATCCTCCTTGGTTCATTTGTCAAAGATCTTCTTAATGTTCTCTTGGATGACCTGTGTTTTATTGAAAACATCCTCTCTAGTCTGTTGCAAATAAATCATCTGATTGATTCGTCTTTGGGAGTCATTTGGTTCATCTTGCATCTCTTGAAGTATCTTCATGACAGGGACTCCCAAAGAAGTTGGGAACACAGCCTCTGTACTGTAAACCAGTTGGTATGGTGACATACCAATTGACCTTTTGGTGGTCAGCCTATCTACCCATAAATCAAATACCAGCTTATCATGCCATGATTTTTTATTCTCCTGCAACGTTTTCTTGATGATATTTACCAAAGTCTTGTTTGAGGATTCCACCAACCCATTCCCCTGAGAGTAGTAGGCAGTGGAATGCCCCAAGCCAATGTGGTAACGACTGCAGAAGTCAATGATTTTCTTCGATCGAAAGGTAGCTACATTGTCATTAATGATCTTTCTAGGACAACCAAAACGAGACAAAATATTATTTTCAAGAAATTTGATAATAACAGAGTCAGTGGCTTGCCTACTTGGTACAGCCTCGGTCCATTTGGTAAAGTAATTAGTGGCAGTAAGGATCCACCTATGTTGGCCCGAAGATGGAGGGTGTATTTCTCCAATGAAATCAAGTCCCCATTGTTGGAACAGAGCCTCAACTGAAATTGGTTTAAGAGGTAGAGGAAGGAGTTTCCTTTTACCCTCAAATATATGACACTAGTGACATGTTGTTACTTTCTGATGCACATCCACAAACAGGGTGGGCCAGTAAAAACCAGCCCTGAGTATTTTGTTGGCTGTAACCTTCCAGTTTAAATGGCCACCACATTCACCTGCATGAAGCTCTTGCAACACTTTGTCAGCTTCATCTTTGACTAAGAAATTTAAAAGAATACCTGTCGGGTCTTTCCAATACAGATTTCCTTCTAGAATACAGAATTTCAAAGCTTTCAACTTTAAAAATCTAGCTTTAGTTTTAGTTAAACCAGGGGGAGCTTGTAAATTTTGTAAAACAAAAATAAGGTCTACATACCATGGAGAGTTTAGAAAAACCTCTTTAACGTTTGGAGTCGCCATCTCAACCTGCTCATCTGCCGCATCTAGAAAATTAATGTCGAGAGCCTGAAAATTAGATTCAGCCATCAATTTGGCAAGGCCTTGGCCTTTGATCAGTTTTGTGGGCTTAATTTCTATGTCATATTCTAGAATAACGGAAATCCACTCTCCCCTTCTCCCATCAGGGTTGTCTTGTGTCAAGATATCTTTCACTACCGCGCTTGGAACATATGCTATGACATGTGAATGAAGAATATAGACCCTGAAGTCCTTTATAGCGTTTACCAAAGCGAAAGCCTGCTTCTCTATAATATTGTAGTTCAGGGCAGCATCTCTTAAAGATTTATTGAATAAATATATGGGTTGTTCGTACCCTTCACTGTTCTTCTGCAGTAATACAACTGCTATAGTATGTTTAGAAGTGAAAGAGAAAAGATAGAAATCTTTAGTTAAATCTGGACTAATCAAAACTGGGGCTTCGGTGAGTGCTCGTTTGACCTATTCAAAGGATTGTCTGGACTCAGGATCCCATTTTATTTTGGCATCCTTTTTTATCATGTTCGTAATGTTTCGGAGGAGCTCGGCCATATTTGGAATGAATCTTCGAAGGAAGTTAATTTTCCCTATAAAAGACTGTAGTTCTTTAAGGTTTCTTGGGTGTTCTAACTTTAGTATGGCCTGTATTCTACTGCGGTCAATTCTTATTCCTTCTTTAGAGATGATATGTCCCAACAGTTTACCCTCTTCTAACCCAAAAAGACACTTCTTGGGATTTAATGAAATCCTGAACATTCTACACTTTTCGAAAACTCGTCTAAGGTGATGCAGGTGTTCATCATCAGATTGGGAAAACACTGTCACATCATCTAAGTAAACGATAATAAAATTACCTAACTCTTCTATGAAGGAGATGTCCATTGCCCTCTGGAAAGTTGCTCCTACATTCATCAGACCAAAAGGCATCTTCACATACATGAAAGTGCCCCATGGGGTGGTGAAAGCGGTTTTTTCCTGATCGTCGGGGTGAACTAGAACCTGGTTGTAGCCTGAGAAACCATCTAACAGAGAAATTCTATTGGACCCGACCACCCTTTGCAGGAGGTGATCCATTTTGGGCAAGGGGTAATTATCCTTCAAGGATGCTTTGTTCAGATTACAAAAATCTATGCAGAGTCTTATTTCCCCGGTTTTCTTACGTGTGGGGACTAAATTAGAAACCCACTTAGAGAAATGCAGTGGGACTATGATCTTAGCATCATGCATTTTCTTAATCTCTTTTTCCATCAAGGGAAGCAACTTGGGATTTATCCTCCTAAGTTTCTGCCTAAACGGTTTCTGGTCTTCCTTTATGGGAATCCTGTGTTGTATAATGCTGATGTCATAGGCTTTCAAATCTTCATAGCTCCAGGCAAAAATGTCTTTATATTCCCTTAATAGCTCAATGTACTTGAGCTTTTGTTCTAGGGGTAAAGATTTTGACAGTCTAACCATCTTAGGTTTCTCTTCAGTTCCTATATTGCAGTCTTCTACCTCTTGCCCATGGGCTTCTATTTTTGGTTTCTTAGCTACATCATCATTGTCAAACAGATCTTCTAACGGGACAAGACCTCTAGGTAAAACATTGCATTTTAATTGTAAAACATCGGCATCCATTTCATCATCTCCAATCCTTCCTGAATCTACTGTATCTACCGTGTTTACATTATTCACACTATCTATTTCAAATTCGGAATTATTTACATTCTCTTTTTAGTTTTCTAAATCTATGTTTGTACATTCGAAATCGTTCTTGCATTGTAGAAAGTCATCTATTTGATCGTCATTTCCGAACACTTGCCAGTACCTGATATTATCGGGCACTGTCGGTCTGCATTTGACTTCAACCGTGTATGAGCGAGTTTGGTAGAAAGGAATCTTGCATGACGCAGCTGACGTAGCTAACCCGTCGGCCAGGATATTATGTCCTCTCGGCATCACCTGCAAGTCAACCTCGTTAAAACACTTCAACGCATCAATAATAGCATTCTGGTAGGCTCTAAGGCGTGGATGTTTAGCAACATATTCACCTTTAATTTGTTTAATAATTAATTCAGAATCACCCCTTACCATTATTTGTTTAGCACCGACTTTTTTCAACAGCTTTAGGCCAAGCATTAAAGCTTCATACTCGGCGACGTTGTTAGTGCAGCGGAAATTTAACTTATAGGAATGATTTTCTGAATACCTTTTTCGATGATTATGCAACCAGACTCCTGCTCCTACGCCTTCTTTACTCATAGCCCCATCGAAATCCATACTCCAGAAATTAGCGGGGAAATCTTCTGCGATTTCATTTCCCATCTTTGTTGCCTCACTGCTTTCTGGACCTTCATCTTGACTAGCTACATCTTCTATCAGCTGAGTATCTTGCTCTCCAATATCCCCATCATTGTACAAGATGAACGAATCTAAATCAAAATGGGTAGAGTAAAGGGGGTAATTATGAGGTTTCTCTTGACTACTGACCATATATTTCATCAATGTTTCTCTGTATAACCTCCTCTGTTGTCCAAACACTGGGATACTGGCGTAAGACATATCCAGCTGTAGGGTTCCTTTCAACTTAGCTCCCTAAGACCGGGATAACAACATACCATATTTTGGCGGGATGTCTGAAACCACCACGTCCATTACCATGATTTTCGAAGGGATCTGAACCAGGGTGACACACAAATCTTTAATCAAACCGATGCATTTGACTTTGCTGGAGTCAAACGAGTGGAGATCTTTGTACGGCCTAGTGACCTCTAATCCCAGATTTTCCATTACTACTTTAGGAACCAAATTATGTGAGGCACCTGAATCCAGCATGGCGTTATGCAATATTAAATCGTGTATGTTCAAACTGATGTAAAAGGGAGCTACATCACCAGTATCGTCTCGACCATTTACTTCCAATCCAAAAAGGAGTTCACGATGATCATCAGTGAGGTTCACAATGTCTGAATGAGTCACTGATCCAATAGTCAAGGCCTTGGTGCCTATGTCAGGTTCAATGGCTAACGCTTTTAGTACCTATGAACGATAACCGCCTCTGATTATCAACTCTGTCAGTGGGATGGGAATTTTAATTTTGGCCAATTCTGCCTCTAGGCTAAAAGGTGTGGGAGTTCGGGTCTGACTCGTTGATTCTGGTGGGTCCACCACATCCTTCCACTCAGAAGTACTGGGCAGATTAACAGGTGAAACTTCGGGTTGTACCTGTCTTTTCAGTATGGTGATGTTTTTCTTCACCGGAGTGTCACTTTATTCTTCTCAGGGACCTTATCAGGAGTCTTTTCGGTAGAAGGTTCGGGGGTTTTCTTGGATTCGACTGTTTTCTGTGTTTCAGTCACCTTCTTGGGTGGGGCCTCTACTGTCTTCCTGCTGCACAGATCATACGGCCTGTGTGCCTTTAGAATAGCATTCTCAAGGAAATGTTGTGCCTCATCTCCAGTTTCCTCACTTACCTTTGTTTGATTTAGCAGAAAAAGTTCCTCCTCTTCTCGAGTGAGGAAAATGGCCTCATTATCGTGAATGCCCATAAGGTTGATATGAGTGTCCTCCAATTCGTCATTTACTTCCCCCCCATTGTCAGCATAGTTTTCTTGCAAGGGAGGCCTGATCGGATGATCAGGACCTCTCTGGTCTCTTTGATATCTTTGATCTCTGGGATCTCTTTGTCTGATTTGAGGAGGGTTTCTCCTGAAATTGGGGTTCTGAATCTGAGGAGCCGGTGTGTTGTCTCTCGGAGGATTCCTGTTTGAAATACTCGATATTTCTAACAATAACGCCAATTATCTAACTACAGTATCTAATTTGGAATCGTTGTTAGACGTGGAAGGTTCTTCCTTGATCGTGACTCTCTGTTTCGTCCGTTGACGTGCCCGTTTTGCCAACAGATTGGCCTCAACTGAAATATCACTTTTCTGCATCTCTTCAAGGGCGACGGTATTTCTTTCTCTTAATTGGTAAGACATGTTAGCATCAAATCCATCAGGGAATCTAATCAAGGCCAAACCTTGGGGAGGTTTGATTTCAGTTGGGATTGCATTATACAAATTGTTAAAACGCGTGCAATAATCTTGGACAGTTTCACATTGATTTCTTTTTATATTCTCGTGTTCTGATAGTATCTGGAGAGGGTTTTTCTTTACCTCCCATCTGTCAAGGAAACTCCATTGGAACATGACAAGGTCAAGGATTGATGCCGCAGGTAAGGATTTGAACCATTTCTTGACCTCCCCCTTTCAGACTCTGGGCGAACAGTCTCATTTGCACGTCGACTTCGTCAACTTCCTGTAAATCCAAGTAGTCGTTCATTTTATCCACATGTTGTTGTGCATTCAAAGTTTCGGTTGCATTGAACTGTGGGAGTCTAGTCTGGTAGTCTTTGGGCATGGCATGCAGTGGTGCGGATAACACCAAAGGGGCATATCGAGTGGCCATGAAGAGTGGAGGAGGTGGGGCAACGACCTGGGTTGTTGGAGAGGTAGTGACGGAAGACGAAGTTAATGAAGGACTGGACGGTACTGATGGAGTGATTTTTGGCTTAGTCGTAGGAGACAAGACTTCGGGGGTTCAAGGTTGCAACACAGTTGGGTCGAAGACGAGCTTAGATGCAAAGGTTTCAGACCGTGTTCTAACTAGGTTTCGTAGAGGAAAAAGATCAAGATCAAGGTTTTGAAGGATGTTTGGTTCTCCGGAAAAGGAAGGAGACTTGTGAAGAGGAGTATAACTTAGTGAACTAGTAGCTAAGGTCTTTCGTCTCAGCAACTGTTCGGGATTGTCTATCGCGGTGGAGGGTTCTGGTTCGGGATGAGATTGCATGTGAACTTTCTTGGGAGCAAGAACTCTTTGTGGTTTTGTATATATATATTTTTTATTATATTTATTTCCTGGTGAAGGAAACTAGGGGCGATTTCTACATTGACATCATCTAGCTTCCAATTGTTCCTGAGTAGCTATGTCCCATTCAATGGCTTCCCATGAACATTCAAGTTCTTCCCGGTTATTGGCAGTTTTGAGGATTATGTCGAAAAGGTTTGACGCAATATGCGTTTGATTCGCTAGTCCGGGCTCAATATTAGGTTGTACTGCTGTAGGAACAGTCATAGAGGAACAAAAGGTTCAAAGAGAGAGTCCGAAAATAATATGTACAGAGTTAATAAACCTCTAAACATTACTTTCTTCTCAGAGTCAAACTCTCTTTAGGGGAATAAAAGTGAGGTATTCAGTTTTAGTTCGTCCCCAGTGGAGTCGCCATTTATGTTAGCACTTGGTAAATTTCCTAGACGTTGAAAAAATAAGAAATCCACAAAGGTAACCTTAACCAACCGCTTTTAAAGCTGGGATCTAGCCCTTCCAGCTTCAGAGAGGGATCTCTCTATATGATTTAGCTTTGTTTAATTTCAGATATTAGGCTAGTTAAAGAATTATTAGTTTTGTTGTAAAGGATTTTTAAAGTTGGTTGAGACAAACTACACATCCATTGGGCTATGGGGTCTGTATTCAATCAAATCTGAGAAATAACCAGAAACGCCAAAGAAGATTTTCACAAGGTGAGGTAATACATTCACTGGATCTTTTAGTAATTAAAATGATGAATGGAAGAACAGGTGAGGAAAATAACTTCAATTAACAAGCAGTTAAGAATTTCTTAATTGAAGATATTAGAAGACAAACATTTAAACCTTTAGAATCAGAAACAGGGTATCAGAGATAAATCCTGCAACATAACGCTATTCATAAATATTAGATTCAGAAAACAAAATGAATACAGAGAAAGAAAACATTTAACTTAGAAAATCACATCACCAGTGAACATACGCAAGAATCCTATGAAATGCCCCTTCTTTATTAATGGTGGGTCTCTTCAAAAATGATACAGTTTGACAGCAATAGGGTGTGCGAATCAACAACCCTCAATACTTTGGAAATTGAAGTATTTATAATACAAAATACAAACGCTCCTGTCATAACTAATCAGGATGTGCACATGCTATTTTTAGACTAACTAACTTAACTAACCAAAACTGTTTTGATGACTCAATACAACAGCATGCTGAATTTCAGGGGTAGGTCGTTGGCGAGGTGCCTCCGCAGCCTCTTCTGACAGGACAGGTGACTGGATGCGATAGCTCATCTTCTAATCTAGTAGATCACACAGCTCCTCCCATCTGATATGACCTGGCGCTATGACTTTAAGCAATCTTATATACACTTCATCCATGTCTGTGTACTTAGAAAATGTGGGCTTGATGACGAATATGTGCTTAATCTCGTGCTGGATACTAATATCCAACTGCAAGGCATCCATAAATGATTTTCCAGTGATGCTTCCCTGTATACCTGCAAACTTAGAATTGTCCTTGGACACTTCAGCTAACCTTTTCTTATAATCAGGGAGTGTCATTAATTTGTCATTAATGACCTTCATACCAAGCAGGCCCTTCCTTTGCAGAGCATCTATCTTGTGGAAAAACTTATGCACTCCTTGATCCATAACTTGGATTTTCTCCTCAAGTTGAAGCATGAGGCCTCTTTTGGTCAGAAATCTTTTCACCTCCAATATAGTTTCTGTCCTGTCCTCGATCTTCAATTCTTCGAGTTCCTCCCGGGTCTTGGAATTCAGGAACCTTATGATTTCATTAGCTTGCGCTGGCATGTCTCCTAGCTTAGTTCTGATTTTCTCCACAGCCTGCTTGCTCCTCTCGAGCAACTCATTTTGTTCAAAAATAATTTGAACCATTGGCCAGATTTCATTTATAAACTTGGAAATATCAGTCCACGCGATCTCTTTCACCTCTGCCAAAGTTTTCCCTGCCATTGTCTGTTTCTAGAGCTGTTGTAACTCCTTATTGATTTGCTCATTTACCTGTTTCTCTTAGGACAGACTAGCCTGGAAAGAAGTCTTTAGCTCTTGGAGATTCTCCACTTCTTTCTTAAGCCTGCTGATTTCAGACTCTTGCAGGTTCATTCTCTCCATAGACTTGGCCAAGTCTGTTGCTCCCTCTGGTAGTGGTACTGATGCAACAGATGGAATGGTTGTCACTGTTGTTGTGCTCAATCCTGCAATTGGGATAACACTCAATGGGATGCCTTCCATTTTCTTTGCTTTCTCTTTCTCTTTCAGCAGTATTTCCATCTCTACTTCCATTTCTTTTAACTGAGCGTTCTACTCCATGAGTAATTTCAGCATCTCATCCTTTTCACCTTCCTTTTCAGCTATCTCCTTTGCCCGTGGGTCTTCCATTGGAGGGATATTTAGTTGTTTTCTCAAATATGCGATGTCAATGTTTTTCTTTTTAATCATCTCTTCAGCTGCTTTGACATTCGCAAGGTCATAACCAATCTTGAGGACCAGCTCCTCCAATGTTTTGATTTTGTTGTCCTTTGCGAAGGACGAAATTTTCTCCAGCTTTAGTTGGGTCTGGGCATTGCTCAAAGCTACCTAAAATTTTGATGCAGAGGCTGTAGCGTGGGCCAAAGTGTGGAAAACCATCTCGCCAGTTTGCTTGTGCAGATCCATCTGATCTGCTGGATGCACCTCTTTAGCCTGAAACTCAAATGTGGCCCTTTTATAATCTGATATAACCTTGGGATCTGGCACTTGTGCTTGGAGGTAGGCAATATGCATCCTACCTTTCTCTGTATGAAACGCTGAAAGAAGCCTATGTTGAGATATGGACGACTGATTCTAGAACTGGGCATTAGTGTTGGTAGTAAGAGTCTGGTTTTTCTTCTTGATTAAATCATATTTTTCAAAAATGCCCAACTTGGGCCCGGTCTTTCTTGGTGGAGGGTCTGTGGGAGAGTCTGAGGATTTTATAGCTGATGTTATGATCGCCTTGTGTTGAATCGAGCCAAAAGGCAGAATGGCGGGTTTGACCCCTGGGGTGGCCACTGTGGTGGTCGTGATCTCTTTCTCCACTGTCGTGCCTGTCGTTGGAACTGTCCTTGGCTTTTTGGTGTGCATATTAAATTCCTCCGAAGAAACCTCAGTTACAGGAGAAGATGATTCTTGTCGAGGCCTCTTTTCCTTGGGATTCTGAGGTGTGGCAGTGGGTGGTGCACTTGTTGAGGGTACCTGCCTTTCCATCTCGACAGTTGGTTCCACGTCCACCAACGTATCAGGCTCCCATTCTATCTGATTAGCATATCTCTCGATTTTCGGCCTGGGCTCATGCGCAAATGGGGCATTCTTATTTTTGACTCTCATCTCGGAAATGATCCTGCAGGGATCATAATGCCAGGTGAAATTTGTAATAAATTTCATTTCCCTCAACATTTTGTCTACTTGATCACCTGCACCTCTTCTGTTGCAGATGAAAGAGCCAATCTACCCTTTGATCTGCAATTGTTGCTTCTTTTTAAGGGAAACAAAGTGAATATCATCAGAATTCATAATTTGTCTAATATATTCCAGTGCGAAAATCCTTACCGGTATATATCTCGGAAGCTTGTACGGTGCCAATTCACACCCATAAACTTGGATATCAGAGTGATTCTGATACAAGTACCAGTCTCTTGTCTTCGCATTGTCCGAGAGGTGTAGAATTCTCCGAACCTTGTCAATTATTCGTGGCTCAGGCATGCCACTCAACATACTTACCACAGGGTGGTAAAACTAATCAATGAATGCTGTGAAGTCCTATTCGAAAGAATTGTATTTCAGAAGAGAAGTCCACACTGTGACTGGTTGTGGCCTTCCGTCGACGTCCATCTTCTGCATGGAGAAATTGAACCTGTCTACTTGGAAATAGATGAATATGTAAGCCAGACCAGATGAATACCTGAACATGCCTTCTGTGGAAAAATTAACAAATTGTTCATGGATATTATTGGACAAGAAGGTACTGTAGTCGAACTGCATGGTCGGTTGTTCGTTAGTTGAGAAGATAGATAGAAAACCCAGGATGGGTTTGTCTACCCATTGATCGGAAAAGTACCCAAGCAGGGCACACAGGGAAGAAATAATTTGATTTCCTTTGGTGGAAAACAAAGAAGAAGGGTACGGGGGATTGGTGGACGGGAGCAGAGTGTAAGTGGGGAGGAAAAGCTCAACTATCTGAGCTCTCTGTGGGAAAGTCATCTTTTGATAAAGATCAGTGAGGATTTCCAGGTTGAATGGGGACACATATTCCGGGCGAGTTATCTGCATCATCTGGTCAATATCCTCTGGGGTGATGAAAAAGAGGACATCCCCAGATGAAGAAACAATGGATTTCTGGTTGAGGACGTAGTGAGCTTGGCACTTGAGTGCAAATTCTGGGAAATGGTGAATTTGGGGGAATAGATATAGGGGCAAATTGGACTCCCAGAGCCCAATCTTGTCATTATGGTCTAGGAAGACTTCCCAGAGCCATGACTGCAGATCAAAGAAGTCAAAACTACATATAGTGTCCGCTATCAAGCGATCTTTGTCAACCAGAGGGATTTTATCCAGGTCAACCGGAGGAGGAATGAACGGATTTTCTTCCTCTTCAGTTTTCTTTGCCTTAGACACCATTTCGGCAACTGTACTTGCAATAAACAATACGTTAGTGGGGTCGACTGACTGTAGGTGAAAACATTGTGGGAGCAATGGGGAAAAAGGAGGTTTCTGGCGTGATGGATGAATAACGAATACACATGGAAATGGTTGTTTTATTCAAAAACGGGTTGGTTGGATGCGGGAAAATGGTCAGCATGACAACGGGTATGTTATCCAGTTATTAATGGAAAACAGGCCACTTGGGGTGATATGGCAGGTGAAGGTGACCAGAGTATACAGATGACTAACGTGGAGGTTTGTAATTGGGGGTAAAAGTCACCAAAGGAGGCTGTCCATGAATGAAGGGGGTTATGGTACTGACAAAATGGACTGACAGCAGTTACGGGATGGGACTTTGACCCGGGAGCAAGTGGGACAAGTGGACTAGTGGAGTATGACGTCCAGGGGCGACGAGGTGTCAGACAGCATGTGGAGGATGGGACCTATGGACCAATAGAACAATGGAACAAGTACCAAGGGGGCCCTCCGTAAGGAATATTATTTCCAGAGACCCCCCCTTTGATTAAAAGCAGAACACCAAGGGCGGTCCGGAATCCGTTATGATCCGTTGATCCGTGCGCTGGATTTCTGACCGTAGATCTTGGTGCATCCTTTAATATCAATTTCGGACCCCCCCCCCCTCCATTAAAGGCAGAACGGAGGGGGGGGTTCAGAATTCAATGTGAACCATTGATTTGAGCGCTCAGTTTAGAGCTGTCCAGATGTGTGCCTGCGTTATTATCAATTCCGGACCCCTCCCCCCTCCGTTAAAGGCAGAACGAAGGGGGGGGTCCGGAATCCAATGTGAGTCGTGGATTTGTGCACTCTGTTCTGGATCGTCCAGATCTGTGCAAAGATTATCGCCGATTCCGGACCCCCCCCCCTCCCGTTAAAGGTAGAATGGGCATGGGGGTCCTGAATGCTATATGAACCGTTGATCCAAGCACT
Source organism: Picea glauca (assembly GCA_000966675.3). Classification (NCBI taxonomy): domain Eukaryota; kingdom Viridiplantae; phylum Streptophyta; class Pinopsida; order Pinales; family Pinaceae; genus Picea; species Picea glauca. Next base: position 92,859 of record JZKD02S1672841.1, on the reverse strand, counting down.
GTGATATGGACCATTAAAAGGTGCACGAAGCATAGGTCGAGAGCGACAAATGTCATGTGTAGGAAAAACTTAGGATTAGTTCTTTCTCATGGGTTTTATTCAATTTTTTCATAGACACCACCAAGGGGACCTTGTTCCAACTATCCTAAGGCAAGGAAAAACTTGATGTAGCATTTTCTTCGAGTGGGTTTTATTTGGGCAAGGCAGGCCAAGCAATTAGTCCATATTCTAACCTACTTTCACGAGACAAATAACCCAGGTTAGATTGTTGGGTTAAGACATTATTTTTCCTAAGGGATATCTGACCAGGATTAGACAGTCTGGTCAGACTTATTCACTAATTCTACCCTAGGGGCTATTTAACTAGGATTAGATGGTCTGATCAGATGTATTCACTAGCTCTAACCTATGAGGTATCTGACCAGGATTAGACATTCTGATCAGATGCATTCACTAGCCTATCAACATTGAAAATTTAAAAGGACTTGATCATGCTTGAAAGGTATGACCAAGTCATTGTTATTGCCCGGGGCTTTGTTTCAATTCTTTTTTCCCTCTTTTCTTTCTTTTTCCTTTCTTTTTTCTTTTCTTTTTCTTTCTTTTTTCAAAATGAAAATCAATTTTCCAATAAAAACACTAGATGCAGATAATATCCATAATATCCAAGTCATAAGTTGATTCCCATAATTTATGGGGTGATAACACAATCGCTATAGTAGCAAGTACAAATGAGGTGGAAATGTGGGCCCTACAGCTATATATAGGCTTGTTTTCCAAACTTCCACTCACCATTCCAGGAGCCCACGATTTCCATTTCTCGATCCATCTTCAGCCACGGGATCAACATCCCCTCATCTACATCACAACAGTCCCTGGGCCTCTTTTCATCCTGAGCCCCCAAGGCACCATTTTTCATACCTTGATCAGGTATGCATGCGCATATTCACGCTTATCAAATACATGCTCATATCTTTGATTCTCTTCAGATATTGTTCACGTCGGGTGTTTGGTTTTCATGTGTGCAGGTACTTGATCATCATACATTGGCACAACCTCTTCAGGTATATACTCAGCACTGGCATGTAGTCTTTTCCTCTGTATCACACTTACATTTCCAGTCACACCCTCTGACATTTGCCTCTAGGATCCCCACTCCTAGCTCTGTAAAACTCGCACCTCCATTTACATCTTCAGTATTGTCACCTAGTAGCATTCTTACCCACATGAGTTGTCCCATTCATAGCACCTTTTGGCACTTCTGACACTCATGTTGTTTTTCAACAATCCTTTAGGGATGGGAGTCTCGATAGTCTTACATCATGTCACGAATCAACCACATACTCCTTCACCTCATTTTGCTAGCTTTCCCAATGAACTCCCAGATTATCTCTCCATAGTTCTATGGTCGGGTTGCACCTCCGCAGTAGCATGAACCCTCCATTTCATTCACAATCTGTCTAACCATCTGCAAATCTCCCTTCATTTCACCTACCTCCTACAGAAACTAATCCAGATTTATATAGGAACACAATGAAATAGAGAAATACACATAAACATAGAGATGCAACGGAAATAAGACTTCATTTCATTAATAACAAATGATTGTAATATGCTTATAGACAGAATGGAAATAAACTAGCTAGGGCGTTGGTAGCTTATCTCTGAGAAGAGATGTGGCCGCTACTTGCATCCATGAGAAGATGATTACAATGAGGCTCTGAAGGCCCTTTTACAATAAAAAGGAATTCCAAAATTCCTAGACATCCAAAAACCTAACCCTGGGAGATGAAGCGCCAAAAGTCATGTGGGCCCCGTTTGGGTAAGTTGGTACATCAACTTCCTGGGGTCGTAACTTTTGCATACGATATTTGTTTTAGGCGTATGATAGCCCATTGGAAAGATCTATCCGAGGACTACAAAATTTTCCACAAAATTTCATGATGAAATTTTGCAATCGCAACATACCCCAAAAAACGTCGTTTAGGGCCTCAAAATGGCTCCTGAAGTTCAGGACCCGAAAAACTGCTAAAAATAGTAAACTATGAGAAAACTACAAAACTGAAAGAAGCAATGGTGGGGGTCCAAGTGGAATATGTGGGTGGCCACCAATATCCACCTGGATCAGAAACACACCTATGGGGCCCCCACCCTTCATCATTTCTCCGAGCAAATTATGCCCTACTCGGGCCCACCATATCACACTGGGGCACCCGTTTCTGTATCTGTACACCTCCCCCCAAATATTTGTTATTTATTGTACAAACTCCTTTATTTTCAGTCGTTACATTACCTTTTTGTCGTCACCTTTGGGCGACCTACTTCCCTTTTCTGGCCAACCGCAACCCATGTCACCCTTGGTTGGAGCACTACTTATCGTCCACCCTTACTAGTATCATCCATATCTTCAGAGTACCCCGCAGGCCACTTACCTCTGCCCTCTAAATTTTTTCACCTTGTCCCACCTCTGGCACAACTTATCCCCGATCTTATCGTCCCCCTGACACTCGACCTCATTGAAACGGTTGCAGCCACTTTTTATCTCACACATACTCCAACCAAGGGAAGTCTTGAGTCTTCCCACATCTTGACTTCATCCATGTACCTCCTCCACTTTCTCACCTCACCTAGTAGATTTCACGAAACCATTTGCTTCTGGGAGTCGTGTCCCCCTTTTTTTCAACATCAACATAGTTTTCTAGAAGGGCAACCGTATCTTGATTCTCATTTTCCACTCAATGAGAGATCTCGGATGGCATAGGGTGAAACACCATTGCTCCCTGCTATTGTTCACCCCCATAACATTTGACACCAACACTTTCTCATGTTACGGTGGGTCTTACTTTACAACTATTGCAGTTAGTTCTTTCATTTGCCGAAGACCTCTGAACTTGGTTGGGCTATCAATGCCCACATAATCGGTGATAATTATTACCGCAATCACTGCCTACTATTCAGAGTATGTTCATCTGCAGAATTGTCTTCTGCCTTTATCATGACCGCCCTGGAAGGCGATGCAGTTGTCTACACCAACACTTCAGTCATATTTTTTTGGATTTACATGACATGAGCATGGGGCATTCCCACCTCATTTGTACATAGTTTTCTATTTTTCACACCTCATGGAAGGTCAGGTCCTACCGGTTCCTTTTTCCCTCCAACGGATCGCTCTGGAAAATCCCACTATTTCTCTCTCTTACAACAACATTCTCATTAGAAGAAACATTGATGGATTTCGGCTATACGTATGCTCCTAACCTCATCCATCAGGGAGCATCTGTTATCACTGAAATTTCATCCGCACATGATTACAAGAACTCAGCATCGTCAAACAGTGATGAAGTCATCCATGGACTTGAATTAATACCAATGCATTCATAAAAGGGTCAAAAAACTATACAAAGTAATGAAAAATTGAAGGGCTCTATGAAGACACTGGGCGCCCACGCACATGCACTGAACAGGAATGCATAAATAGTGCACATGCGCATGATGCGCGACTGTTATCACAAAAAGCCATGTACCTGCTAAACGGTGCATTTATGAGAGTGGTCGGCTTCCCACCCACTTATGGTTCAGCTCCCAAGCCGATTTGACCCTCAAATATGGACTGGATTCCACTGGATGGCTGGTCAAAGACCTAGAAATGCCCTAATTAGCCTCTTTTCACACTACAAATCAGTTAAATAATAGCTCAAAGGAATGGTATAAAAAGGCCATGGATGCACCTCATTTTTCAAGGAATTCAAAGTAATGTTATGTTGCCTCTATTCTCTTGAGGACTCCATCCTTGTCAAGAGCATATTCACACCATTGCATTGGACAATCCATCCCACCCATCGAGTGGATTTGTAAAGAGTTATTTCATCATTTTCCATTTTTCTTTGTTGTAAGAAGAGCTAGCTAGTGGGGGTCCAAGAGCCCTCCCTTGGAGGAAGAATGGACTCATAGTCCCCTTTCTTCTTGGTGTATTGTTTCACTAATAGATCAGCCTCAACATTGGTGACATGGGTCTTATGGTTCTTTTTGTTTCTACGTCCCTATGCTCATGAATTTAGTTGTTATTGCATTTCTTAGTTTAATTCTTAATTGTAGTTTTTTGTTTCTTTCCCTAACTCTTTTCCTTCTAGTTGTCCTTCTCAGCAGACCCAACTGAGCTTGCAAGCACCTCTATTTCGCTCACTAAGGTGATGGAAGAGGTGCAACAATATCCATGAAAAGTGGGATGCTTTCGTTCAGTATCTACAAAAATTTATTCGTCATAAATAGGGCTTCCCAGAACATCTGTTTCAGGGACCGAAATATCCTCTGCATTTTCTTCATAAGATTAGCAAGAAAAATAGTCCTTTACTTCTTCTATTTCTGCAGAAAGTGATCTCACCAATCCCACCAACTCACCCAAAGCATGTTCTTAATCCTCATAGTCTGCATCAAAATCTTCTATATTCTGAACACAATCATTATATTCCTTACAAAAATTATGAGAAATAAACTTAGAGGAATAAAAATTTTGACAATGCCTATTGAAAGTCGCAGGAAACTGCTCCAGGGAGGAGATGCTAGTAGGGGGTAAGGAGTGGTACCACTCGTGATCATCTCCTCCTAATGATATCATGAACATCTTCAATAATACATTCTCATGATGTATTTACCACTGATGCATGAGCTCATGAAACTCATGGAGATGCTCGCCATGCTTGTCATCTTTATGCTCTAAATATGGGAAAAAAATCATTGCATTCATCCATAGTAAGAACAACATTTGGAAAACTAGAAACAAAGGAGAAATTAAAAGGAGAAAAACTCCAAGCCAATATTATTTCCATTTCAAAAAAGTGGAGTCACCACTGGATCCTTTAATCATGGAGTCTCCATGTGAATGATATCCAGTCTGAATGTGTCTGGTCTTTTTTCACCATCAAAGACCAGATCTGATTTTTGTCAATATCCGAGGGAACTTTCAAGATGAGAAAGAAGTTGTTAAAAGCCTTCTCGAGAAAAATTCTCTAGGTCAACTTTGGGTGTGCTAGATGCAGCCACAACTAAAATAATGGAGTTGACACAGTGGAGTCTCCAGGTGCAAGTGCAATCTTCAATGGTTTTGATATTTGATGCACCTTCATAATCAAAATCTCTTTGTCGTTCTATCCCAGGGAAATTTCTTCAATTCATTCCCTGGCAACGACGCCAGAAATGTTAGCACTAGAAGTCACCTTTAGATTTCATAGAAGGTAATCCTAGTACCCATTAGTTTATGTGAGTGTAATTAAGTTTTAAGAGGTCAAAAGGATAATACTCAATGATAATAACGTTCTAACTCAGAAATCTGGACTAGCATGCACAAGCAATTGAGGTCTTGGACTAACTTCATTCAGTAATTTGGAGTAAAGGTGAGTAGAAGGAAGACTTTGGTGAGAAAGGTGTAGAGGTATGCTATGAACATCAGGTCTTCAAGCAGCCTGAGGAAAAACTCAAACACAAGATCGTCTTGGATTCAAACTTCAAGGAAAATGAAATAAATCATAACAACACTATAATGAAACATTCATCATAATACAGTTACAACAATCCATGTGAATCAGTCATTCATGAACTCTCTCAATATCAGAGGAAAATAAGATGGAGAAAGAAAGACGACTTAGATTAATCAAGAAATCTCAAATCAAGTACATAACTAGAGAACCAATGTTCTTCATCAAAATATTACAATAGCAGGGAGCCTATCTCAACCATTCGATGTTAACAAAAAATCAAAACTGCCTATATATACTAAAAATGTTGCAACCACCAAAAATGTTATCGGACCCCCGCATTCAAATTTTCCAATCGGCACCTACTATGTTAGCCTATGAAGGCCTTATTATGTCATATGTGAGCCCTACTTAGTTATGTGCTTTGTAGGAAACTTCGTCCCTTGGGAAACTTTGGATTCACAATCTCCCCCAACGACCATTCTCAATATTCTTTCCATTTATAGGGTGAGACAAGGTCTCAACTGCTACCCCCATTTTCATTAACTAATTTCATCGAGATTGGGACGAGGCTTGGCACCCATGAATGTTCCAGGTAGTTCCCACAACTTCTTTGAGTCAATCTCGATGCCCCGATGCCATGCATATCTTCTTATGTCACTAATATGAGTGCTTTCAGTCTTTGGCACAGCTCCTCTCCATCGCTCCTTCTTCAATGTGACCTAGGTCCATGAACCTATGTAATCGAGTGATTGCAGGCATGACCAAGGGTGGTTTAAAATAAAACTTCTTTTGTCCCCACAATTCACCATGAACCGTCACACGTCCCTTTCTAAAAACCACGGTTCTGATTATGGCCCGCCCTTGAAAATTTAAAAATGTGTTCACCTTCCGACCTCACAATGGAGCATGACCATTGATATTGTGATCTAAGATGAGGCTTCCTGATCAATGACCCAGCTCTGGAACCTTTTATATTGACAGATCAGATCTTCCCTTTTCAAATCAATGACCGAGATCTGCTTCGTGGTTCGGGCTTCAGACCTTTCAAACTTCAAACTATATTTTCCCCAAGAAAAACCTCTGGAGTTAAGGATCTGATGACATGTGGATCTTGGATTTGGATGGATGAGATCCACTTTAAGCCTCCAAGAAAAACAAATCTCAAACCTTGTCTTCCTACATGCGCTTTTACCCGGAGCTATGGATCTGACAACATGTGGCTCTTGTTGATCAAAGACTCATATTCACTTCAGACCTTTGGGAGTTCGGGCACTTCGAGACTTCATAATGTTTAACTCCCACAATTCTCTAGAGCATCGAACTCTGAAGAAAGGGATCTACCTCCACGTGTCCTCAGATTTTTATGGATCAGATTATTTCGAGAGTTTGGGCTTCGGCACTTCAAGAATTCCACACACTTCTCACTTCAAAACTCCTGAAGCTTATTTCCCCGAACACTTGGATCATCTACCACCCTTCCTTTTAAAGATCAACGACTCATGATCTCTTCGAGCCTTTTTCTCTGGCACTATACTTCGCCCAACTTTTAATATTTTGAATGCCCATGAGACACAAATCTAAACTCCACATGGAATTCCTGTCGTTGAAAGATGAACCTTCCTTTTTGCTTGATTTGAGTCCAAAACGGACCACTCTGAGTGTCATGCTTTGAGTTGTGGCTATGGAATGTGTAAACAAAGACTTGGATGAATGGATAGGGGCTTGGAAAAACCACAAGACAAGTGATTGAAACAAAAGGATATGGGTGTTCATCTGTAGATGAAAATAGAAAGGCTATGGGATGAGACTTTTTCAGGTAAGACATCAAGGAAAACCAGGTCTTTTAAACAAAAAGGGGTGAACAAATCCAACTTTACCAGTCAAAGGGAAAATTTAAATACCTGGTCTACGAAAAGGAGAGAGATAGGGAAAAATTACAGACTTAGGTAGAAACTACAAACCCATAGGACTCTAACAAGTTTATGTGATAACACATCTGATACACTTTAATATTCTTGGAGGATGCATAAGCTAGTATCAGTTTGATTGGTTCCATCCTTGAAACTGGGGAAAACATATCTTCAAAATATATACCTTCAACTTGAGAGTATCCTTTGCATACCGATCTTACTTTGTTCCTAGTAACATGTTCATCCTTGTTCAATTTGTTCCTAAAGACTCACTTTGTACCAATTACATTATTGTTCTTCGACCTTGGAACCAATTCCTAGGTGTCATTTATTTCTATTTGGTATAATTCTTCTTCCATAGCCTTGATCCATTATTCATCCTTGTTGTCTTCTTCAAAACTACTATGCTTAATAGTAGATAGTAGTGCTAGATGGTGTTGTTCTAGTGAGTGAATTGTTCTTCTGGTTTCAACTCCTGCATCTTTATTTCCAATAATCTGTTCTGATGGATGACTTTTATGGACTCATCTAGTGGGTATATTTGGAGGTCCTTGAAGATCCTACTGTTGTTTTTGTGCTTTTGTATACTCTTCTTCTTAATCTACTGCTTCTTCTTTCAAGTCTTCTTTATGATCCTGTTCCAATGAATCTTTTCTACTTTCTTTTATCTTTCGACCATATGTCTCGTGAATCATCACATTGATGCTTTCTACTATTTTGTTGACTCTGAGATTGAAACATTCGTATGCTTTATTTTTTCTTGAGTACCTAACCAGTATGCTTTTATTGACTTGAGAATCAAATTTTCCAATTCTTCCATCTCTTTTGATGTAGAATTCTCTTCCAAAAAATCTGAAGTGTTTTACATTTGTTGGTATTCCTTTCCATAATTCATATGCAGTCTTATCATTTTTCTTTATGAGCATCTCTCTGTTATGAATGTGAAATGTTGTATGCACTTCTTGTACCCAAAATATATCTATCAACTTGGAATCCATTAACATGGTTCTGGCCATTTCATGTACTATTATGTTCTTCCTTTCAACAACTCCATTTTGTTGAGGTGTTTTGGATACTGAGAATTGCCTCTTTATTCCATGGTCACTGTAGAATTCCATGAATTCCTTTAATGTAAATTATATTCCATTGTATGATCTCAAACACTTGATTATCAAATTTGTTGCAATTTCAACCATCTCTTTGTATGTCTTGAAGTTTTCAAATGCCTCTAAATTCTTATTTACAAAGAAAACTGTAGTCATTCTTGCGTAGTTATCAACTAGTAGAATGAACTAATTTTCACCTTTCAATCCTATTGTTCTTTTGGGTCCAACTATATCGGTATGTAAAATCTCCAGTGGTTTTGTTGTGCAATATTCCTTTGAATTTAAATTTGTCTTGGTCCATTTTCCCTATAGAAAATTCTTACATAGAATGTTTGTTGGCTTTGATATCTTAGGCATTTCTCTTACTGCTTCCTTTTTGTCAACTTTGACAAGATTGTCAACATTTATGTGACCCATTCTTCTATGCTAGAGCCAACTTTCATCATCCTTTCCTAAGAAACATATTTCCTTTCCTATTTCATTTAGAACATATATGTTTCTCAGAGTTCTTACAGTTGTAGCTACAAACTTGCATGATTACGTTTTCCTTATCTTGCACTTCTTTGAACAAAACACAAGTATGTGTCCTTAATCACACATTTGAATTACACTTAGTAGATTTTGTTTCATATATTCTACCAATAATAATTTTTCTACCATGGAATCCTTACTTCTGAGCTTGATTGTTCCCTTTCTAATAATCCTAGATGAGTTGGCATTCCCAAATGAAATTGATCCATCTCTTTCCTTATTCAATGTCAGAAACCTATCTTTATCACATGTCATATGCTTTGATCATCCACTATCACCATACCATCCACGTTTCTTATGTTTATATTGTAGAGAAATATTACATTCTTCAGTGTTGCATTGATCATGTTTTCTTATCCATATCCTTTGTGGTTATTACTTATGATTGTTGATGTTTTTCTTTGGATCCCTTCGAGGAATAGTGAGTTTGTAATCTATAACCATATGTCCAAAATTGTTGCACTTGTAGAATTCTACCTCATCACTTAATGATCCAAATATATTGTAGATTCTATTATGTTCTTCATGAGATCTTCTTGGATAATTGTTTCTTATATATACCTCATCATTGCTTATGTTCTTGGTATTGGATCTACAATTCACAACTTTGTGCCAAAAATTATAACATGAATAACATGAACCAATAAAAATAGTTTGATACTTGGGAGTATACTATATTCTAAATGGTACTTCTCTTCTGTATCTTTCTTCTTTGTGAGGGATTTCTATAGTTGGTTGCTACTCATACTGAATTTCAAATCTTCTAGGTGGTGTAGTGTCTTTGTAATATTCCCCTTGTGTCTTCTTGTCTTCTTTCGAGGGACCTCTCATGAATTATGCATAACTTCTTGGTTTAGATTCTTTCTCTGTCATTTTGGAGCTTGAACCTTTGTATGTCTGAGTATGATTGTATCCCAATCCATATTTTTCATAGTAAGGTATTTTACTTTTAATGATATTATCCAATATCCTAGTTCTGTTTAGATACATGTCCTTCTATTGAAGATCTTTTCTTAGAGTGATTATCTCAGATTACAAGCCTTCAATGGTCATATATATTTCTTCTAAATTCCCTAAGTGCTTCTTTAATTATCCTATATTCTTCTTCTTGGAGTTTTAGATTCGTGCTTGTCTTCTCGATTTATTTAGAGTTCTAAGTTAGTTCTGCCTAGAGTGACTTGTTTTTCTTCTTTTCCATTTTAATAACTTCTATGGAACTCAAAAATTCTTCTCTGTAATCGAATTTTTCCTCTTCATATTCTTCATTGGAGCCTTCTTCATCACATTTTTCTATTGCCATGAATAATACCATTTTAGTATCACTGCCACTAACTTCATCTTCTTCTATTGAGGAACTATCTTCCTTGGTGCAAAGGATTTTCTTGAAAAACTTATTTTTGTTTCTTCTACCCTTTTGAATTTTCTTTTTCCTTTTAGGCTCATCTTCTTATTCATTTCTTTTCTTTTTCTTATAAGGAAATTTGTTAGAAAAATGAAAAACACCATCATAATTTTAAAAAATCAATGGAAGCATACCCTTGTATTTGTTGGTTCCATTTTTCATTCTTCTGACGAAGTTAGCCACCTCTTCATCTTCCTTTGAATCATATCTCCAGATACAGTATGACTTTGGATTTGTTTTATCTTTCTTATTCATCTTCTTGGATGCCTTGTGTTGTTCCTGAGTTTATACTTTAAGGCTGTAAAGTATACCGGCAAGGCATCCATAAATGTTAAAAAGAATAACTTGAGAATAAGAATTGAAAAGGAAGGGTGAAGCAGAATCAGTTTCTCAACTGTCTCTGTCTAGCCTCCTGTTGTTCTTGGATGCTAATATATCTCTCAATAGCAGCCCATGAACGTTCTAATTCAACCCGGTTAGTTGTTTTTTGTAGGATGGTATTAAATAGGTTCAAAGCAATACTGGTTTGATCTTGAAGGCCAGGTTCAATGTTGGGTTGTCTGCTATTTGGAACAGTCATGGAGGATAAGATTTTATTTATTTGTGAAATAATTTAATCAAATGTCACTTCAAACTTTTATGAGATGAGAATAGGAAAAAACAATTTTGGAATTCAAAACACTAACATAAATACATTCGAGGTTGTTTCCTAGATTTGCAACAATTTGAGAATTATAAAATAATAAAGAAGTACTACAGAAAAATATGAGGCTTTAATCAAGAAAGAATCTCATATTGCGAAAGGTAATAAAGAAGGAAAATGAGATTTCTAATTAAAAGTTAAGTATTAAGGTTCAAATGATTAACAGGTCTTAAAATCACTGATAGCAATTTCAGAGGAAAAGTTGTAAATAATTTGATATCCAAATCAATCTGAACTATATAGAAGATGATTGCAGATAACTTCAAATTGATTATTCATTAGAAAAAACATTGAACGAAAAACATAATAAAGTAAGTAACCAGGTTTGAAGAACACATAGCTACAAATTGGCAGGATTTAGAATCTCGTCTGTATCATATATTATGATGGATTGGAAAACTGCTAATACAATCGGCTCTCTCTCCCAAAAAACCAAAAGCCTTTTTTCAGTCTTTTGAAAATATATTTATACATATTCATCAAAAAAATTATCGTTGGTGACTAACCAACTTCCTAGTATTGCAGTTACATATATGAATAATGTCAACCTTTTACATTTCCTTTCTAATTTCTAATGATAAAAAACATTCAAAAAAAATGTTTTTACGTTTGTATTGATGAACCTCCTTTTTCTGCCTCAAGACAATGAACACACTTTCCCAAAAATTTCACAAAAACTCTGGGAGCATCTAGTATCTCTTTTGCTTCAAACATGAAGAATATCTTCTGTAATTCAGGAAAACGATCTTCTATCATCTTCGTTGTGAACCTAATAGTTTGTAACTTTAGATTCGGTGTCACCATCCATTTGTTGATTTCTGTGATACTGATTAATTTAATTTTTGAGATCTCTATCTTCATTTCCTCTAGCTCTTCTTTGAACTTTAGCTAGTGCTTAGAAATATTAATCTCACCTAATAATTCGGGACAGTTATTTTTTCCGATATTCAATGAAGTCCTTTATAGGAGATCAAAAATTCCCTGGCAATCATCATTGACATCTCTGGTTATTCTTTTATATTCGGTCAGGTCTGCTTCCCACACTTTAAGTATTGTGTCCCCTTTAACTTGTTCAAAAATAGATAATTTCTGAATCCTTCCGACTTCTTCCTTTGTTGAGAGGGCTACTGCCTTTTGAAAAGTCATTCTAGCCGCTTTCGCTTCCCTTTCCTTCTGAAAAACATTCTCCAAGGATTTATTTGTTTCTTGAAAATAATTCTGGACTACTTCCAGATTCAAAAACACTTTCTGTTGTTCTTCCTCTATTTTCAAATGTATTCCCAATGCTCGTGTCTTGAAAATTTCAAGTTCTACTACTTGATTAGTAATAGAATTAATTTTATCTTGTAACTATTTATTTTCTTCTCCCTTCTTTTGGACCTGTGCCTGTGTGACCTGTATTATCTGTTTTGCCTCTTCTAAGTCTATTTTCATTTTCTGAATTTCTTGAATATCTTTTAGTCTAGTTTGTTCTAGACCCTTTTGTATTCCCTAACTAATATTTCTCTTAGTTTCTTTCAATTTGTCCTGTAGCTGAATTATTGTTTGGTCTTTTTGTTCGAGCATGGTTGTTAAATTGCCGACAAAATATATATTTGTTGATGCTATAGCACCCATCATACCTACTAACTCCGTAGAAAATTCTCCATCTTTAATCTTCTTTCCATCTATAATGACCCTATGTTTTTTAATCATCCCCTCTCCTCTAGGATGGATTTCCTGTTTCAAGATTTCTCTTCTCTTTTTACTGAAAAAGTAATCTGATGGAGGGATTTCATCCCTTGAAATTGGCTCTAGATCACTGACATACAGATCTCCTTCATGGGGGGTTCCATAAGTTGACTTCAATGGGGTTAAGGAAGTGATAGGAATATCGAGCTCTATTGATGTTGTTCCTCCTGTATTTTCTGGAACATCCTTAAGGATTTCTGGGGTTGTTTCCAGCTCTTTTCCCTTCTCTATATCTGATTCTTTTGTTTGAGAACCGTCTGTGTCCTAGGAAGGTATCTCAGTATCCTTCATCTTGCCTTTGGTATCTGCTTTGTCCTGTGTATTAGTTTCAAACCCTGGAGGAGGCCCTTCCCATTCTGGAGGTGGGGTCGAAACTTCACCCTACAAACTCTTGGGTAGGCAACTTCGCCTATGACTCTGGGATGATGCGAATCTGGTATGTGAGTCAGGTGACATCGCATGTACTTTGTTCAGTACTTCTTCATAGGATTTAAAATCCTTAAATACATCATCATAGATAGATGTTTCATGTTCATAAGCCTTTAGATTACAATGTATAAAATTCCTACTTATTACTTGGTAGGGGTCATACTTTTTGTGCTCAATATCTACTAATTTCACTTCTTCTAATGATTCAGCCTCTACCTTAGAATGGCCTAAATTTAATAAAGAAAATTTCCCAATATGAATAGGGAAAGTTGGCCATGACTTCTTCTGAGCTGCTTTTAGTTCTAATCCAACACTGCCCTTTACTATCTGATGGGCTATCTCCCTGCACACCAATCTGTCTGGTAGGAATTTAGGGAGTGCATGAGGGGGAATGGAACAACCGTAAACCCAAATGTAAGAAAAATTCTCCTCAATAAACCATTCGGCAATTTCTTTAAGATTTTTTGTGATTACATCAAAAATGCGAGGGGGTTCGCATCCAAAAAATATTTTATGTATCAGAATTATAATAAAATGAAAAACCTCATAAAATGCATCCTTATATTTTTCTTCCCAAAGGGCCGAGTGATATTTATGAATGGGTTCTGGACAAGAAATGTTCCAACTCCAATTCATTGAAGGAAAAGGAGTCACATAACAAATTGCATCCATAATGTATGCTGACATGTAAAAGGCTGATGCTTGTCCCTTTGATTTTGCTGCTTTGTAGTTTAAGATTTCCTGTGTTAGTTTATCTGACAAATTTTATGCTAGTTAAAACCATTCCCTTCTGAAGCTACTTCTAGAAAGGGCACCCAATCTACATGAAAATGGCAGGGATCTTTTCTCCTGAAAAGTCTACATAAATTAATAGCTACATATACCATGTATTCATTCAAGGATGTTGCAGCATAAATCCCATGGGAATCAGCTCTAAACTTTGTTGGACACCTCGCCCATTCTCTAATCATATCAGGATATGTCTAGTCTGCCTCAATACATTCTTTCCTCTGAAACACTGCTAAAAATTCAGCATTAAAAGTATGTTTAGGATTTGGCGAAAGTTTATACATTACTTGTATATGTTCTGGCCTGAATGAGCTGACGATGACTCCTTGATCGTTTGAGATGCTCCTCGTCGGGATATCAACCTTTTCCAGGGCCCAGCTGATCATATCATTGTATGCCACGAGCTGCGAGCATGCAGTGATCTTATGAAGCTCTGACTCAGCTATGTCCCGACAATGATTCTCATAATTAGGATGAGCATTCTTGAGCTCATATTCCAGCAATTTGAAGATTTGAGTCCAAGATTTAATGGAGTCTACAGCATGTGGTGTAGTGTCGGAGATGATATATCCTTCATGTGCATCTTCATTCTTCTTCGGTGCCTTTTTCGGTGCCATGACTTTGCATTTAATTGAAAACCTGTCACAGAAAATGGATGAACGAGATCAGCTAAAAATGAAAACACAGATATTTGGATGTTCACTTTGAATACATTAAAAAGTGACGAGATTGACACAATTGTCAAGAATTTAAGACATTTAATGTTGAAGATATATTTCTGAGATACGCATTTAATGTCCATAATTATGCACCTTCAGGTTTTTAAAGAAAACGAGACACTTTACTTAATTGAAAAGCGAAACATGAAGGAACACTTAAAAAGAATGATAATCATTAACCCTGTTTTGGAAAAAAGGTTAATTAGTGCTAATCATAGATTAAAACTGAAAACTTTGCTTTTTGGGATTTCGGAAATCATGATGTCGAGAAGTATGTCATCGATGAAATTCGATTTCTGAAATTACGAAATTGCGAAATCGCGACATGTTAATTAAGACTTAAAATATTTTTAACAAATTAATTAATTGAGATTAAACGTTTTTGGGATTTCGAGGATCATGATGTCAAGAAGTATGTCGTCATTGAAATCCGATCTTCGAAATCGCTAAATCGCGACAGTTTTCTTTTTTAAAATAGGACTTAACTCATCTGAATTAATTAACTAATCACGATTAAGGCCAAAACAGAATTAGTTTGATTTAACGCGAACTGTGGATCAGGGTTTCGTGATTCAGGATTTCAGGAATCATGATGACAGGAGATGTGATCTCACTGAACCATGAATCCCGAAATTGCGACATGATTATCTTAACCCTTAACCTTTCATATAAGAGAATTAATTAATCTATGTTTTAACTAAGACTTCAACGTTTCAGGAAATCGGGGATCGGGATTTCACGATTCGATTTTCATTGAAAAAATTTGTTTGCAGCAAACCCCAAATCCCAAAAATTCTTTAAGCTTAACCTTAAAACCATTAGTTTTAAAACTTATCATGATTTAAATAATTTCAAATAAAAAGCATTGGGATTCTTATAATTCTTTTAAGATTTTTTGCCTTATATTATCCATATAATTAAACTCTTTAAAAAAGGTGTCGTGTGTTTGCGATTGATAACGAAACTCGTGTTTTGTGAAAAGATGAAACCCGAAAAAGAAAAATTTAGGCCTTAGAGATAAAAAATTTAAGAACTGTTTCAACATAGGCTCCAACCGGGGACCTCATCTCCTTGTGGGATGAGGAGAATGTGTATACTTAGTGCCTTCATTGCGTTAATGGTGTCAAGGGTTTATCACTGTTGAAACTGCTAAAGGAGAGGAAAAAGAGGAAAAAGAGATTTCATTTTAACTTTTGAAAATCTTTTAAAAGTTTCTTATTTGTTTTAAACTCAGTTGTAATCTTCCTCATAATATTCTCATTCTCATCTGAAATTAAGTTAGTATTAAGATGATTAAAGGAATCTTAGGAAACTCAACAGATTTGTGACTTTCAGCTTGCATCAATCGAAACAAAACTTATATTTTTAAAAGGGGAGCTCTATCTAGACTTGGGATGCAGATCCGGTTTCGAAAAACCTGGTAACTAGAGTAGAGTGATAGATAAGTATGACAACCTTACAGATATCTTAGATATTGCTTCACTGCCAGCGGGCCTATTCAGTACCCCGGTGAAGTTATCTGTCCCTTTTTTACTAAATTTCCTTTCACTGCTTCGAGTGCTAATTATATATTTACATTCAGATATTTCTTTACTTCCAATGGGCCTATTCAGTACCCCGATAAAGTTATTTGTTTCTTTATATTAGATGAGGGAAATCATGTAAATGAATTTCCTTTCATCGTCTTTGGGACTAGATGGGGGCAATCAAATATGAATTTCCTTTCACCATCTGTCTTATATTTATCTTATGAATACGAAGTGGGGGTAATCAGTGATATTTAATATACCAGGGGTGGTATTTGTGTAAAAATTTACAATAGAGATTTGTTAACCTGTTTTTATTACTCTAGACCAACCTTTTCTCAACTTTCAAAACACCTTAGTCTGCAGAGAAAAAGGGGAAGATTAATTTCAGGGGTTTTCTTTTGAGCAAGATTAAATCCTCAGGCAAACTGTTAAGAAACCTAGGAGAGTCAGAATCAACCTAAGCATAACCACATTTAGTTAGAGAATCAGAAATATGAGGACTGGTCTTACTGAATTAGAACTATTTTTTGATTTCAAAGTTAAGACATAATCTCTCCTACCTCTATGGGAAATCCAAAAAAGCAAAAGACAGAACTGAGGGTAAAAAAAGGAGTTGTCCAACGATCTGTAAGTCAGGAAACAAAGGTTGTAAATTAAAACTACCCCTTTGGACTCTTCTCTTAAATATTTTTACTTCGATTACCTTTAAACTTGTTCTAGGTGAAACCCTTAATGTTTAAGTATTGAAATCGCTTTTTATTTACCTATCATCTTACGGGATAAGCAATGCATTTTTTTTATTTTTTTTTAGAAAATGGACTATGCTGAAACTCATAACTTTGCCTTACCATTATCATTCCTCTTCTTTTTTTTAAAATAACATAAAATACTATCTATCACCTATTTTTGGCAAATTTATCCTCCGCATTCAAGCTGTTTGTTAGAATCCTATGAAAAAAAAAACAATATAAAAAATATCAGTTCTTTTTTTTTTTTTTAGTATAAAAGCTTAAATAATTTTATTTTATTTTTATTTATTTACAAAATGAAAATAGACTTTCTAAAGAAAATTATGAAAATAAAAAACAAAACGGTATATACAATGGAAATTTCTGGAAATCAATTATTCCATATAATGTTTTAAAAAACACCCGTTGACAGGGGCATTCAGGATTTTTCCATCCAAATTTTCATGCAGAAATGAATTTTTTCCTTCAGGAGATGATACCCTAAATGGTCCGTACCAAATGTGATCGAATTTACCATTTTTTCCCAAATCTTCTTTCTGAGCATCCCATCTCAAAACCAAATCCCCGGGGAGAAAATTTATGTCCTTGGCTTTACGATCACATAATACCTTCATGCAATCCTGGTACTTCTGCAACCTTTCATCCACTACTACCCTGTGTTGTTGAACTTCAATCAACTGGTTTATCCTTCTTGTGAGAGGATTCGGTTCTTCCTTCTCGTCTTGCCATAGTTTCATTACAGGAAGTGCTAGGTTTATAGGAAATACTACATCTGTTCCATATACAATTTGGAAGGGAGAAGTACTGATAGGATTTTTTGTGCCTATCCGATTTTCCCACAAAGCGTATTTCAAATGCAAATGCCAAGACTTTTTATTTTCGTTTAACACTTTCTTGATTATACTGATTAAGATCTTGTTTGAAGATTCTTCCAGACCATTTCCCTGAGGATAGTATGTTGTGGAATGACCCAGCACAATATTATATTTTTGGAAAAAGCTGACTATATCCATAGACTTAAAAGCCTAGGCATTGTCTGTGACTATCTTTCTGGGACAGCCGAACCTAGACAAAATATTTTCTTCTAATAAATCTATAACCACCGAATCAGTAGCCTTTCTTGTTGGGATAGATTCCACCCATTTGGTGAAGTAGTCTGTAGCGGTCAAGATCCATCTGTGTTGAGCACTAGAATGAGGATTAATTTCACCTATGAAATCTAGTCCCCATTGCTGAAAATGAGCTTCTGTCTTGACTGGGACCAATGGCATCACTAGGAGTTTATGTTTTCCTGCAAAAAATTGGCAAGGGCTGCAAGATCGTACCTTAGCATTGACATCTGGGAAAATTTTGGGCCAATAATAACTAGCCCTCGGGATTTTATATGCCGTAGCTTTCCAGGCGTGGTGTCCTCCACATACTCCTTCGTGAAATTGACTTATAACTTTTTCAGTTTCTGACTCGACCAGACAGACCAAGAGGAAGCCAAGCGGGTCTTTCCAATATAATCATTTTTTGGAAATGCTGTATTTGATTGCATGCAGCTTTAGCGTTCTAGCTTTGGATGGAGACAAGTCACCTGGACATTTCAATGTCAGTAAGTATGCTACTATGTCCTTGTACCAATTTGATGATGCAAATTTCTCTTCAATTCGATTTTCAGCTATTTGGTTCTCAAGTTCATTCACGTCTACCCACTCTTCCTCCTCCTGAGAGTTGTTTATCCCAAGAGCTCTGAAATTGGATTAAGCTAAAAGTTTAGCTAAGCCTTTCCCCTTTACTAATTTTTTCGGTTTAACCTCCAAGTCAAACTCTTGAATTTTAACAAGCCATCTTTGTCTTTTGCCATCATTGTCTGCTTGAACCAAAATATCTTTTACAGAGCTAGTGGATACATATGCAATCACCTTAGTATGTAAAACATAAGTTCTGAAATCTTTTAATGCTTTTACCATAGCATATGCTTGTTTTTCCATTATATTATATTTGAGTTCGACATCTCAGAGACTTTTGCTAAAGAAGGCTATCGGTTGCTCGAAACCTTCTTCATTCTTCTGAAGGAGTACGATGGCGTGTGTGTGTTCAGAGGAAAATAAAAAAATAAGAAAATCCTTGAGATAATCAGGGCTCGCTAATACCGGCGCCTCACTTATAACCTTCTTGATATGGGAAAAGCATGCTTTAGCTTCTGCTATCCATTTTACTTCATTGTTTTTCCTGAGCATATTTGTAATCAATTTCACAGTTTCAACGAAGTTAGGAATAAATCTTCTCAAAAAAATTATTTTTCCTAAGAATGACTGAATTTCTTTCACATTCCTAGGAATAGCTATAGTATCTATAGCTTCAACTCTTTTAGGGTCAATTCTAATTCCATCACGAGATATGATGTGACCTAACAGCTTTCCTTCTTGCATAGCGAAGTGAGACTTCTTAGGATTTAAGGATAGACCAAACCTGTGACATTTTCTGAATGTCTGTTAGAGATGACTCAGATGATCTTCATCCGATTTAGAAAAAATAGTAAGGTCATCCAAATAGATCACTACAAATTTGTCCCATTCGCCAACAAAAACAATATCCATTTTGCGTTGAAAAGTAGCACCTGCATTCATCAATCCAAATGGCATTTTATCATACATAAATGTGCCCCAAGGAGTGGTAAAGGTTGTTTTCTATTTATCGTGATCACTGACAACAATTTTATTGTAATATGAAAATCCATCAATCATTGACATCCTATTAGCTCCTACTACTTTTTCTAGAACATGGTCCATTTTAGGTAGGGGATAATTATCTTTGAGAGAATATTTATTAAGATTTTTGAAATCGACACACAGTCTAATTTCCCTATTTTTCTTTCTTTTTCAGTGGTACAATTATCTTAGCATCAAGGAGTTTTTTGACTTCTTGTTCGATAACAGGTAATAAAATGGGATTGATTTGTCAGAGTTTTTGTTTAAAAGGTTTGACACCAGTCTTCAGGGGTATCTTATGTTCAATCACAGAAGTGTCATATGTTTTCAGTTCTTCATACGACCATGCGAAAACATCTTTGTATTTTATTAACAACTCCATGTATTTATTTTTATTTTATGTAGATAGATATTTGGATAGTTTTACCATTCAGGGGTTTTCTTTAGTTCATATGTTACAATCTTCAACCTCCTCTGGTTGGGGTTGTAGGGTGGTTTTTGAAGGGATATCATCTTGATTAAATAGTCTTTCCAAGGGAATTAGAGCCTTGGGAATCTAGTTTTTCTTGAGAACGAGCATTCGATGATTTGTGATTTTATCATGAAACTCTTTAGAATCCTCCCCCTCCTGCATGTTCCAAATGGGATCATTTTGATTTTCTTGATTAGTATGTATTTCTACAAATTCATCTAATGATTCAAGAAAATTTCAAAGCTGCTCATCATCCTCGAAGACATGCCAATGTTGTATGTTACTCGGTATCGAAGGGCGATGTCTCATTTTTATGTGATACTTTAATTTAAAAGAAGTTGGGGGTGTGAAAGTTGATGCTGCTTTGGCTAAAGCATCAACCTGTTGATTTTCAGACCTTGGGATGAAATGAACATTCACAAAGGAGAAAAATTTCTCGATTAAATCCCAGGCACAATTCCTATAAGACTGTAATCTAGGATGCTTGGCCTGGTACTACCGATTCACCTGTTTTATAATTAACTCGATGTCACCAAAGACTTCGCGTTTCTTTATTTTCATCCTCCTAGCAACTTCTAATCCTAGCACTAAATCTTCATACTCGCATACATTGTTTGTACAATCCACATTCCACTGAAGCCTATATGAAAAGGGGATTACGAATTGATCATCAAGAGCCACAAGGAGTGCTCCTGCTACGACTCCAAGGAAAGACGAGGCACCATCAAAATACATTTTCCATACACCAGTGTTATATACATTTTTTTCTATTTCTTTTTCTTCAGTTTTTTCTTCTATACAATTTTCGTCTATATCTACTTCAAAATTGTCATCAATAGATAATATACAATTTCCTAAGTCTTGGTCAGCAATATAAACTAGATGATTGTTTGGGTTGTGTGGATCACCTACCGTAAATGCCAACCTAGTCTCTTTTTAAAAACGTGTGTATTGTCCTCCGAAAACTGGAATTGTAGCGTATGTCATATCCTGTTGAAGAGATTCTCCAAACTTAGCACCCCATGACCTAGATAATAGCATACCATACTTTGGAGGGATGTCAATGACCACTACATCCATAAGAATGCTTTTAGCAGGTATTTGATCCAAACCTACCACTAGGTCTTTAATCATACCTATGCATTTGAATTTCCTCGAATCAAAAGAATATAAGTCACCATAGGGCCTTATGATTTCAAGACTAAGTTTTTCCATAATTGCCTTTGGCATCACATTGTGGGAAGCTCCAGAATCCAACATATAGTTATGGAGAAGGTGATCAAACAAGGTTAACGTGATATAAAAGGGGTTCACAATGTCTCTCGCACCTTTGAAGTGTGGACCAAAGACTATGTTTGGCTTGTCATATTCTAAGTTGATGACATAGGCCTGGCTTTCATCTTCAGAAAAGTTAATCATTTTGGCGATTTGTTTTCTATAGATGGGATTTTTAGCTAATTCAACAAGGGGAATAGGAATTTTGATTTTATTTATTTCATTTTCCAAATTAAAATTTCCTAGGGCCTTGTCGTTTTCTATGTTCGGGGCCTCCATTCCTTTCTTTTTATCTTTTCGTTGTGATGTGGACTTGTTTTCATTTATAGGAGCTTGTGTCTTCAGAGGGAGTGTTTATACTAGCTCTGACTGGATAGGTTGCGTATCAATTGTGTTTTTTTTCGCAGGTTGTTTATCAACAACTTTTGGAGTCCCCTCATCGGTTTCGCTTCTTGGCAAAGTCTTTTTTGTCAAAACAGTTGGGAGACTTTTGTTCCTTGGTCTTAAATTATATTTTCCATGTATTTCAGCTATGATATCATCTGCAATATCTTGATAGGTGAAATCTTCAAACATATTATTGCTAACATTGTCTTCCGATGTAATTTCTTTATTTAAGGATCTTTCGTAATCTTGTCTCAATAAATAAGGTGATTTTTTATTATCGCCAAGATTATTAATATCTTCATCGATCTCTTTAAAATCTCCTAGATCTTCCTCTCCAATGAAGTTTTCACTTTTGAAGGGTGTTGGAATTTTTTGGTCTTCATTTTTAATTTTTTTTTGCGGGCCCTGAGGATCAGGATTTCTTCTAAAATATTTCCTGGGGAAATTATCCCTTTTCGATTTCTCTAGTTCCATTTTTGAGATCTTGTTTGAAATTTCTCTAATTACCCTAGCCATATCGTCTATTCTATCTCCTGAGGATTTCCTTGTTCTTTGAATTTCCTATTTTCGTTTTTTCCAGTTTTAGTTTTTTCTTTTAATTTCCTTGATGCGATCATGTTTGATTCAATCTCAATCGTATCATCCTGCATTTTTGTGAGATCTGTTGATCTCCTTTCTCTCAATAATAAGGAAAATTCGGGATCAAAAGCGCTAGCAAAATTCACCTTTGTTGTCGGTTGTGAAGGTTTAACCTCAACCGAGATTTTATTATACAACTTGTTGAACCTTTGTGTGAATTCTAGAACTTATTCAGAGTTTTTATTTCTAAGGGATCCAAATTCAGTCAAGTAGTAGAGGTGGTCCTTCCTCTCTCCCCATTGTCTAATAAAAGCACTTTCAAGTTCTTCATAAGATCTTAAAGATCCAGCTGCTAAGGATCGGAACCAGGTCCTCACCTATCCTTCGAAAGTCTGAACGAGGAGTCTAGAATAGACATCTTCGTGTTCTATTCCAAGGATGTCAGCAAATTGGTTGAAAAAGTTTATATGTTCTTGGGTAGTCAGATCCCCTTTCCCTGTAAATTTTGGAAGACTTTTCATATAATTTCCAGGGAGATCATGTAGAGGAACGAGAAGGACAAGGGGAACATATCTAGCAGCTACTTTAGAGAAGATTCTAGGAAGTGGTACTTGACCACCTATTGGTCCCCCAGGGGCACCACCTCTAGCTCAAACACCTCCTTATGCAGCCATGGTTATATTTGAGGCTAAATATCGAAATGTGTGAGGAGAATATTCTCAAAAATATGGGGAGGAAACCTCAGGAAATGAGAACGTATCATATGAGAGGGGAAGTGAAAGAGATATTTCAAGAGTTTTCGAAACATTTAACTGTGTAAAGTCAGGCTAACATATAGTATATGTGGGTAAAAATACTTGTCTAAGTGATTTTCGTGATTTTAAAATCTTTTTCGAATCGGAGAGTCACGAGGTCTGCATGTTGTCCGGGTTTTTTCTGGTGTTCTTTCGGCTAATATCTAGTTTAGTTATCATGGAGTTGCCAAGTGAAAAATACTAGTAGCCTTATAAGGTTTTCTATCCTTGTTCACTATCAAAAACAGAAAATGTCAATGTCATTCTTCCCAAGGAAAATATTCATTTATTCATTCCCTGACAACGGTGCCAAAAAGATGTTGTTCCTGATTTTATACTTTAAGGCTGTAAAGTATACCATCAAGGCATTCGTAAATGTTAAAAACAATAACTTGACGATAAGAATTGAAAAGGAAGGGTGAAGCA
Source organism: Picea glauca (assembly GCA_000966675.3). Lineage (NCBI taxonomy): Eukaryota > Viridiplantae > Streptophyta > Pinopsida > Pinales > Pinaceae > Picea > Picea glauca. The sequence goes on along the minus strand of JZKD02S1672841.1, from coordinate 69,161 downwards.
GAATCAGTTTCTCAACTGTCTCTGTCTAGCCTCCTGTTGTTCTTGGATGCTAATATCTCTCTCAATAGCAGCCCATGAACGTTCTAATTCGACCTGGTTAGTTGATGTTTATAGGATGGTATTAAATAGGTTCAAAGCAATACTAGTTTAATCTTGAAAGCCAGGTTCAATGTTGGGTTGTCTTCTATTTGGAATAGTCATGGAGGATAAGATTTTATTTAATTGTGAAAGAATTTAATCAAATGTCACTTCAAACTTTTATGATATGAGAATAGGAAAAAACAATTTTGGAATTCAAAACAATAACATAAATACATTCGAGGTCGTTTCTTGGATTTGCAACAATTTGAGAACTATCAAATGATAAAGAAGTACTATAGAAAAATATGAGGCCTTAATCAAGAAAGAATCTCATATTGCGACAGGTAATAAAGAAGGAAAACGAGATTTCTAATGAAAAGTTAAGTATTAAGGTTCAAATGATTAGCAGGTCTTAAAATCACTGATAGCAATTTCAGAGGAAAAGTTGTAAATAATTTGATATCCAAATCAATTTGAACTATATACAAGACGTTTGAAGATAACTTCAAATTGATTATTCATTAGAAAAAACATTGAACGAAAAACATAATAAAGTAAGTAAACAGGGTTGAAGAACACATAGCTACAAATTGGTAGGATTCAGAATCTCATCTGTATCATATATTATGATGGATTGGAAAACTGTTAATACAATTAGCTCTCTCTCCCAAAAAATCAAAAGCCTTTTTTCAGTCTTTTGAAAATATATGTATACATCTTCATCAAAAAAAATCTCGTTGGTGATTGTTGGCAGCCAACCCATTTTTTTTCGATTGCTCTCAAAAGCTACCTACACCCCTTGTCGTATTACGACAAACCATCGTCATATTGTGCTAATGGACATTCATCTTATTTTTGCGATCATTACAATTCAATATCGACCCAGTTTTTCACAACTGCAAGTGTGAAAACACTTCTTTCATTGATTAGATTGTCGTCATCTTTGGTTGATACTTGATCACTGGTTTATCATCTGATTGCTAATGTTGTATCAGACTTATGTTCTTGAGCATTCTTGATTGCGCATTTGGATATATTTCA
>JZKD02S1672841.1:10575-24545 GCA_000966675.3 Picea glauca | reverse complement strand
AGGGGTTTTGGGCTCGGAGGGCTAGGACGTCCGTAGATGTCCTAGGGCCAGGCGTACTGGTCGGTAGGGTGGCCGGTTTTGGGGGTTCAAGCGAAGGTTCAAGCGAAGATTCAAGTTGCTGCAGATAGTAGCATCAGAGACAGGTATTTAAAATCAAAATTGTGAATTGTTTACTTAAATTTTATATTTATTGCCAAATTTTATTTACGCAAGTATGCACATAGCTTTGCAAATTATGAAAAAAAATTACTTCTTAAAAGCTTACAGAAATTAAGTAAATTGGTACAGAAATGAAGTAAATTGGTAGTAATATAAGTGTCTTTTCAATTCTGGGTACTACATTAGAGCAATGGATTACTAGTTGATCATGGGACAGTTGTACAAAATGGGACTAGATAGTGCCCTCAGAAGATGTGTCTTGGACCATGAAAGATAGGATATACTCTGGGAATGCCATAGTGGAGTTGCAGGAGGTCACATAGGAGGAAAGTTCACTGCACAGAAAGTTCTACAAGATGGAATTTGGTGGGAAACACTCTTTAAGGATGCAAAGGTATACGCTAGATCATGTGATGTATGTCAAAGAGTAGGCAAGCCATCATGATGAGATGAATTACCACTACAACCAATTCGAGCTCTACAAGCATTTGAGAAGTGGTCAGTTGACTTGTTCACACAAGGGCAGACCCAGGGTTCAAATCTATAGCAGTGAACCAACAAAACCCTAACTATCGGCCCTTTCAGCAACACCTATGAAGAAGATGAGGTCTCACTCGAGGTAGAGGCAGGGGTGGTTTCAAGACTCAGGTGTCTGCAACCTTAGCTGGGACACAGGTTTGAGATTACAACACTTAGCAAGCACTTAGCATAGATCATTCATCAATATTCCACTTAGATCTACTTCGCCGACATAATAGAGCATCACAGCATTCACTTAGTTCTAGGTTATTTTAGAATTTAGCAACACAAGACAGATCGGATCTGGTAGACCAAGCACTTAGCATATTCATACACATCAGATTTAGCATTCATATACATATCTAGCACTAAGCATAAGAAAGTCTATCTAATCACATCTAAGAACTTAGCAATACAAAAAATCTAAGAATAAGCATGAAGCACAACACAGAGTATTTACATGGTTCACCCCCACCCTGGGGCTATGTCCACCAACTCTTCTTCTTTATTATCTTCAACCAATCTTATTATAGCACAGAGCTATCAAAATCCTACTCCGCATAGGACAAGAGATCTGCGCACACCTCTCCAGATCCTCCTTCCTCGAGTAGATCTAGCACAGAGCCTCCTTACAATCTATGCACTCAGCACTTACAACACTTGCACTCAGCTCTGCAAGTCAATCGCATAGATCAATTCTAGCACTAAGCCCTTGGATAATCTTCTACTCTACTTATGTTGCCTAGATGTCTATTTATACATTACAAAAGTGGGCCTAAGCATGGGTAAACCCATAGGTCGACATCCCTTTCCCATTACATATTCCCAAAAACCCAAAAGGTACCCAAAGTGGGCTGACATCCCATGATATTTTCTTCGTCTCATGCGCCTCCTTCAACAGGATGTTGAAGTCCCAAAAATGGTCAAATATGACCAAGTACTCCTCAAAACTTGGTCAAGGGCCAACATGCCCCCAACACTCACCTATGACGCGTCTCGAGTCACTCTAGTCTAAGCAATTCCACCTCAAATGCCTCGATCTTGGCTTGAGTTGCTTTGACCTGTTGTTGTGCCATGGCCTCTTGATCGACAAACTCCTGGATGAGTGCATCATTCACCGGCCCTTATAGGAATTGTTGTGCTAAATTCACAACATGTTCTAGCTCTGTTCCTTGGCTCTCAATCTCTGTAAATAACTAACATGCCTTATCCTGTACAGGTTGAAGTTGTTGAGTTACTTCCATTACCTTGCTCTGGATCGTATGGATCTGTTGTTGGGTGGTGCATTGCTCATGATACCACTTCGTTCTCTCTACGGGTGATAGGGCCTTCAGTTGCACCTATAGATGTTCGACTTCATGCTTCGCCTCCTGGAGATGTGACTCCAATTCATGCAATTCTAGATTCTCAGTTAGGTTCTCATATATCTGCGCAATTCTTCTACTTAACTGTTTGCATTCCTCAGTGAATCCTTTAATCCTTTCTACTATGTTTCGGGTAGTCATTTCTTGTTGTTCACACACTTCTTCCAGGGTACTTGGTATGGTCTGAAGCTCTAATTCCATGACTCTTTATTGAAGTTGTTGAATAACTTCAGCAAGCTTCATCACTTGGCATTCTATGGGGTCGCATGCCTTATGCTCTAAGCCGGTCACAGAGATAAATGCTATGTTGACTTCTTCTTCAATCCTGATCTGCTTCGTGAGAAGTTTCTCTTTCTCTTTTTGGATCTTCGCTCTTTCTTCTTTAAATTTTTCTTGGAGAGTGTCCTTCTCTTGTTGTGCAGTTCGGTGTTATTCAATGATTTCCTCATGTTCTTTCTTTAATGCCTAGGTGGCCTACGTTGTTTCTTCCTATGCTTTCCAAAGGTGTACTTTGACTGTATCAACAATCTTGCAGAGTTGAACTGGCTCATGTCCTTCTTCTTTTGTTCCTTATGGCAAGGGTGCAGTGGAGATTGGGCAGCTAGACTGAAGTGCCTGTTGCATTCCTTGGAGCTCGATCTCAATTCTGTTTTACATTGTCTCTTACTTAGCTTCCTTCTTTTCTTCTATCTCTTTTATAGATTCATTCATAGTTGCGATGAGGAAACTGAATTCATCTAGAGTGAGCGTGGTCTGCAACTTAGTTACAGGTTCTTTTGATTTCTTCCGGGAGGAAGGTTCTGGAGGCGAGCCCTTCCTTTTCTTCATGATTTCTACTTCATCTTCTGGTCTTTGTTCGAATTCTTCTAAGTCTTCGCCATCACCTCCTTGTTCTGGTGTAGTGGAAGTCATCCTCACATATAGGCTATCTATATCCTATAATTCCTCATCCTTCTTTATCTTCTTTGTTTTCTTTGTCTTACTGGGCCCAGGTTTATCCTATGTAGCTTCTAGGTTGTCGATGTCGGACATTTCTGCAGGCTCTATTGAAATAAGGAGGTCCACCAACCATTCCTTGGTGATCTCCTCTAGGTATTCTTCTGTCATCTTATAGTAAGAGTGAAGTTATTCCTTTTGCTCATCAGTGCATGCTATAATATATATGAAATGGTGGTTCGCGTTGAACTTCATCAAAGGCCAAAACTTGTGTAAAGTATTCGGGGTCATGTGAGGCTCGGACTGGATGGCGAGCTTCAACTGGTGTAGGAGGTATGGAATATGGAATTGGATTGCCACTTCTTGTTCATATCATTCAAGTACCACAGTGTACTGAACTTCATAGCTAGTAGCTCAAAGGGGTAGATGTCTGGGAAGGTTGTACCTTCCGGTAGATCCCATGCAATGAAAGCTATAAGTATCAAGAGACAACTAAAATACAATTCATGTCCCTAATCCTGGGCTTCTCTGCAATCAATATCTAGTTGATTCACCAGGTACTTCACCCAGTTCATCTATAGTCCCTCTGTGCACTTCCCTGCAAGGTCGACTACAAATCTGTATACTTGCATGGGTCGATTCTTACGTACCAACTTCCCTACAATCAAATGATAGGTGAGGTGCACTGCACCACTTTCAATAGAAGCTACCTTGTATCCTCGCATGCCTTTCTCAACATCTCCATAAGCTTCTTTGATCTTCTGAGCAAGAGCATGATCCATGGTCTTTCCAAGATAGTAATCATGGGGATCAGGGCCCTACATGCTAAGTCTGGTGATCTGATTGATCAGCGTTGGATCAACTGTTATGTAAGGGTTAACCATAAATATCCTCCATGGTAACTTTCCAGCAGCAAATTCACACAAGAATTCACCTCTTGGTGTCTGCCGAAGTGCAGTATCTTCATAACATGGAGCAAAGTGGACTATGCGAGGTTCATCATCCATGGCTAAGGGACGATCTTCGAATTCTTTCCCTTGGTTCTGGTTAGGTACTTCTATAGGGAAAGCATGTTGTAAACTTTACGATCCCCCAGGTTGAAGTCACTAAACTTCAATGTTGCGATCTTGTCGTGATCTACGCGGACTGCACGTACCCCTTTCGGTAGTTACGCAATGGCTAGAGTGTACTCAAAGTCTCTAGGCACACTGTCTCTATTGATCGCACTTCTCAAAGGTGGTATGTAAGTAGGTAGGATTGATGGAACCAACTTCACGTTGGCCATATCATCTTTATGTTTGGTTCTTCTTTCTGCACTGGCTTGGTATGTTCCTGCTCAAGAAATCGACGAGGAGGCTTTCACTCCTCTCGTCGATGATGCATGTAAACCTGTAGACAATACTCTCTCTGACATGACTCTTTCGGCTCTAAGGCTAGTGAGTATCTCTCTTACAGATTCTTTAGTTGCGCTAAATTCGTCGGACATATATTCTCAAGATCAATATCTCAGGTTCTCAATGTAACATAGGTACTGTAATAGGGTAGAGAGAAAGAGTGGAGTAATCATTGTTCACAATTCATGTAGTCTGCAGACTCAAATTCGCAATTAGCAAAAGTGTCTTCCATGCATATCGTGATGGAATAAGTAAGTAACTTTGTAACAGATTGTTTGTAATGGATATGGGGCTTCGTTAACTCTTGTTCTATCTGTTATGGTGTGGTCTAATGGTTTGGTGATGAGCCATCAATGATTTTTGATCCATTCAGAGTGGCAATCGAACAGATATATCAGCCTCCAATGACTATATTGCTTCACCATGGCGAAGTGACCTATGTCATTGTTCTGATATCCCAACGATGCTCCAATTTTGCAAAGTTTATTTCTGAGAGGTTCCCTCTGGAACCCTCTATAGCCTATTGATATTAGCTCTCTTTTTACTTATCTTCCTAACCTTCTTCCCCATGAGCTTTGTCTCAATGGTTCTTTTCTCATTCTGATTCTTATTTTCCTTGGGCATAGTCACTTCATGTTGCTACGGTTCTCTCCCAAGACTCAGGGGTACTACTTCGTCTATATATGATATAGATACTCCAATATTCTATGATTCCCCTAATGCATTTGCAGCTTTGACATCTGGGATTATAGTGTCAAATAGCTTTGATTTGTTCTCCTATTCCTCAATCAACTACACGATCCTTCTAGTCATGAAATATTTTAACTCTTTCCTCTGATGTTCTAAAACCTTTCTTCTTCCTTCTTCCTGGCTTGATCTCTTTCAATCCAAGGTTGTACAAGTAACATAGTAAACAGGGTGTTGTCCTCAATAAATTTGATAATCTCAAAATCTTCCTCTGTCAAAGTTCCATTGACATTCATAGATATTTGAGTGAGCCTTCCACATAGGTTTACCAGTTTCCCTCTGAATAGTTCTATTCTTCTTAGTGAAGGGATCATAGAAGGCCTTCCTATTGCTTCCCAAGTTCTCTCTATCATAACATTCACCTGTGTTTCCTCATCCAGAACACAGTGAATGTCGAAGTCTCTTATTCTTACCTTGATGCATTTTTTTTCGTTAAAGACCTATGATAATCTAACATGTCGGTGGTCATTCAAGGTGTCTTTCATCTGTAGTAATATATTTTCTGATTCTCTCTAGGGTTCTACTATTTCTATATCTACCTTAGAGTTTTCTTCATTTAGATTCATGCCTTCAATCTTAGAAATCATTCTAGGGAAATCCAATACTTTGTGATCCAAGTCTTTGCAATAGAGACAACTAGATCTCCCACCAGGGCATTCCTTAACAAGATATCTCGGTCTTCTGCAAATGTAACATAAGGTTAATCCTCTCTTTCTCTTAAATGATCCCCAACTTCTTCTGTATTGTGCACCAGGATCATGGTAGCTAGTCTGCAAAAAATTATTTCTAGGATCCTGCATCCATTTGTTAGTCCAAACATTCTTTCTATGCATAGGTATAATATATCTATCAGATCTATTCATGTCAAACTTTGTTTCATCTATTAATGCCTTAGTCTTCAAGCTAGGATAGAGTCTATCAAACATACCTAGATCCATACTCTAGAAACAAAAACATTCACTTATCTTACTTCTACAGAGAACAAAGCTTTCAGATATAAAAACTTTTAACTATTCTTACCTTTATCAAAGCAATGAGCTTACAGATCTTACCTCTTTTCTTCAGAAACTTTCACTTTTACTTTTCTTAGAGCACAAAGCGTTCAGATCTCACTTCTTTTCTTTATATCTGGCCTTCTATTTTTGGATCAAGTAAAATACTACGTACTACGGCACAGATCCACGCACAGAGCTTCCACATTTTCAGGATGAATCTTTGCACAAAGCTTCTTCTCCTTTAGTTCCCAGCAATCATAGTTTTAGTCCCAGAAATGGAACCATTTGTTGGCACAAGGTTAGACTCGGGGTTCAATGCTATAACAACGAACCAACAAAACCCTAACTACCAGCCCTTTCAGAAACACATGCGAAGTAGATGAGGTCTCACCCAAGGTAGAGGCAGGGGTGGTTGCAAGACTCAGGTGTCTGCAACCTTAGTTGGGAAACAGGTCTAAGATTACAACACTTAGTGTTGTGATGGAAATCCCCTTACAGACTAGCAAATAGGGTTATCTTATGCATGCATATATGACCAAAATAAATCTACTTTCTACCTTCATCCCCAGAATTAAACCCCATTCATTTTCAGCAAATACATGGTTAGACCAACATACATTGTTTTGGATGTTCGATGTCGATCCGTCTTCATGCTTGATCACTTGTTAGCATATCCCCTCCCAAGGCTGACCTGCATACAAAACAAGCAACACACTACACATGCATTTTACCTACAGACTAATGGGTTAGAGATTCAAAAATATATTTATTGATCTATGAAGAACTCATATAGTGGGACGGGAAAAGCATTTCTTTATTATTAACTTTGAATGAATCAACTTACCAATGTCGAGACTGGCCACTGCTCCACGAATCCTGATCCTGGGCTCCTCTTCAAATGTCCTCCAACTTCTTTGTTTTGTATCTCTTCTTGCACAAGGATGGCTAAAGGGTTGGGACAATGGGAATATGTAATTGGGCAGAGTTTCTTTACTATCTTTCTCCTCCTCCAAATGGGACCCCTAACCCTTCTTTTATAGGCTAGAAGAAGCTAGGTATTTGGACAAACCCTTGGCCATGCATGGCCGAGAGTTTCAGTTAACTCACCCAAAGATGTGTGTTCCATCGACAACTTTCCTTTTTTCATGCTTTTGTCGGTCCACACGGGTTGTTTTAGGTCAGCTAGCATGTACACGCGTGCAGTAATGGAGTAGGGCATGTGGGCCCTTACAATAGAGGTTTTTTAAAGATTTTTTCAGCAGTGCTTTGGCAAAGAAGGGATCTAAGATGGCCTCATGCCAGGTAAGCATGTATGGTGCAAATTAGGGTTATAATAGATGTCCCTTAATGTGTGAGGTCAGAAGAGAATCTAATGGCCGAAATACATTACCAATCTTTACTGATGTGCCGAACAAGTGAGCCCAGGGACCAAGAACCGGGAGGCGCCATCTGCAAAATAACAAAGGTCTCACCAAGGTGGGCATACCCATGCTTGGGATAAAATAGAATCATGGCTACCAATCAAATACACTGTAGATCCATGTCAAATAACTATATAAAGTATAGCCACAAATGATACACAGCGGAGCTACATCTCGAAACTAAAAATATATACATATAGAGTATCCATCTTCTAGAAGCTGATACGGCTTGATGGTTGGAGATGAGATCTTCAGAGCTTGAGAAACAACTTCAAAATATTCAAAACTCAAGGTAGGAGTGTAATATGAGTGTACGACTTCACTAACCCCAGAGGCCTTCGATGGCTCATCGGTCATTGACTAGATATTCTTGATTATCAGACCGAAGGCTTCATTGATTTCAAACAAGGAATTGATTGGACATTCAGGATGGTCAGGTATGAGGGCAAGAGAAAAATTATAGAGGGGCCGAATCAAGCTTGGTAGAAACTTTCCTTGGACAACAGTATGACAAATGATGAGACTCAGGCAACATGGCATTAATCCTAAGTCTACTAAGCAGGAGGCAATGCAAACTCTCCATATGTTTGCAAGAATAACCAAATGGAGGAGGACACAACTCTATGTAGCAAGAACAGCTTCCTAAGGTCGTATTACATCCCATAGTTTGACGAACAAATGGACAAATGTGCTTTATCCAAGGGTGACTCATTATGTTGCCAATAAAGAAAATAATTTCCCCTTCCTCTTTTTGGGGTATATTAGATTTTTTTGTCTTTTTCAATAATTTTGGAAAAACGAATAAAGGAATGTTACATTACAATGGAGGAACGAGTGTGACAAACATACAAGTTCAAGGCACAAGGACAAGACTGATGTTCAAAATAATGATACTTGGGAAAAATCCTCCAGGGGCCAAGGGTGTTAAAACGCTGAAGCAAATTGTTACAAGGCTGGCGTATAATATATGCAAACACAATTAACAAAACACATAATGGTAATGTCCTTCGATGTAAGTTTAACAAGCCCAGAAAAGGTAATCTCGGTGGTTTTTCATATTTAGAGAGTCTGAAAAAACATAAAAGGAGACTCCATTGGGGTACCTTTTTTGAAAATAGTCTAGTCGGTTCAAAAAAGGAGTAAACTAGCACCGACAAGACGTCTATTCAAAACCATTTTAATGAGTGTGATAAGGACAATATCACTCAGCCATTTTTTCATTTTTAAGGAGTCTAAAAAAAGATTAACTATGGACTCCGTAAGGAATGTTCTTCTGGACCAGTTTAACGAGTGTGAAAGAATAAGGTCACTCAGCAATCTTTTCAATTTTAAGGAGTCTGAAAAGGGCTTAACTATGGACTCCGTGGGGGTTCCTTTTTCATAAGTTTAGTCCCTCGAGCCCGAAAAAGGGGTAAAATTATACCTGAGTGTACTCTTCTAAAGAACAGAAGTTCCATAGAGTATACCTTTGTTCGTACAGTTGACTGTCCAGACCAAAAAAGGGATAAACTATCGTCGGACAGACGTGACTTCAAATTTCAGTTTAACAAGTGTGAAAGGCCACAAGATCGCTCAACAATCTTTTCATGTTTAGAGGGTCTGAAAAAGGGCTTAAAAGAAGACCCGTTATTTTTTGGGAGTCCTGAGGGTGAGGTCAAGAGAGAAAAAGAATCATGAAAATGCGGCTCAAACTCATATTCAGGAAAAACTACAAGGACTCTCAAGCCTATAGTGTTTTAGAGACAGCATGGATACCATAATGCAACCAGGACCTACCTAGGGAATCCATGTTCCGGTAAGCTCTACCGCCAAGTTGCGACACTTCTAAAGAAGATATGATGGTTCTGTGTCACAACCTGATGGGATCGATCTTATGGAAAAGAAAAAAGACAATGAGATAAAAAAGTCAGGGTAGAAACCTAACCTATATGCTCAAGTTGATCGTCAGAAAAATTTTCCATGAACCATCAAAAATTACTCAAAAATCAAAAAAATTGTCCCAATACCCGATCATATCCCTCCTATGCAACTCCTGAATCACTCTAAATGGTTTTTGGTATAAGGAAAATGATAAGGGAGGCCAAAAAAGTGACAAAAAGAGGCCAAAAAGTCTATAGGTAGAAGCTCGCAGCTCATTATCACCATTGTTGATTTGGAAATTGACTCTAGAACCAAAAGACCCCCTTTGTCAAAAGCAATGATTCCAGGAGTTACAGTGGACAAAACAAACTTCTGTCTAGACCAAGTAAGTACAAACTCTCTTGTATTGCATTTTAAGTCTTTATTTTTGCATTGGGTTTCATTTTTTAGGGGGGCATCGTCCTTTAAAAGGTAGGTCCTAGGTCCACGCAGGTTGTCTCAGGACAGGCCGCATGTACATTCAGGCAGAGTAAACTTTGCACGCATGTACAGGCGACTGTCACTATTACATCATGTGTGGACCCCCTTATTGAATGAAAAAAACTTAAAAAGAAAGGGTTAACCCTCCTAAACCTTGGTGTTTTGCAGGATGTATGTCCACTGGAGAGAAAGAGAGCATGAAGAGGTTAGTGAGTTGGTCAGGGAAGACCCCAATGTTGTGGCTACTTTGATGCAATGTGGTTTACTCAAGTTTTTCCTATGTCCTTTTATGCAGGCACAACCTAGGCTAGTGAATGCCTTGGTTGATTACTGGCATCTGGATGCAGAGGAATTCATGTTAGAGGGGCAGTCACTAGTGTCCACGGTCGAGGAAATTTACTTTTTGACTGGCCTCTTCAGGAGAGTTGAACCAGTCAACTCCCCAACTTTTCCTTTGGGGCCGCATAACATAATGGAATTGATAGTTCTATGATGTGCAGATGATACAGACCGCTCGAGCATGCAGGTGCCCATAAGAAAGATCACTGACTTATCACTACAGGCAATAGTATTTCATATTGGGTGAATTACTGGTTCTGTGGCTCTACATCAGGCGTCCCATGCACTGATGAACTGTGCAGTCCAGTGCTTAAATGCACAAGTTTTTGATTGGAGTACCACATTGCTTGAGTGTGTGAAAAGGCAATTGACAGATTGTCATTTGCGGACACATAGGAACTTTGGGTTCAGGACCATTCTGTGTTCATTCTTTTTTGAGAGAGTTCCAAGTTTTAGTCCTCGAGTAGTGGTACGAGGACATCAAGCCTCTCTTCCCGCTGTGTGTAGATGGGTAGTATTACTGCTACGACAGAGTGGTGGAAAGACCAATGAGTCCTTCGATGATGACTTCTTCGCGTGGTTGTCATGACAGATCCCAATTATAGAGGATTACCCCTATGTCAGGATTGATTTCTCGAGAGGCCCTGAGATACCAGTACCTCCTGGTGAGGAGAAAGGGGAGATGGGTAAGTCTCCACCTTTGTAGTTTTTTTTTGTGTTTGAAACATATGTAATTTTTATGTTGTTTTGTTATATATATCATTTTTTTTTGTTATTCTAGAGTATTTGATAGATATGTGTTCATTGTGTGCATATGTGGGACCAGTGTGACCCATTGACTATGCGAGGAACAAGCGTCGTCCTCGGCCAGAGGCCGCACCTACCGCCGCAAGGGGACTAGCAGTAGTAGGAGATCTTCTAGCCAGGGAGGCTAAGAGGGTATTGAGACGAGTCGAGCGGAAATTTACTGTGCTCACTCGCACGGTCTCGATGGAAGAGATTGAGGACCTGCCATCATCTATGCAGCCTCATGTTGTGGGGGTACCACGGATGTGGGTCCAGTTGTTTCGGCATTTAGCCAATGTTGTGGATCAGTATAACAGGGCCCACAGGCCCTGACTTTAGCTAGACATTTTATGTGCCACGAACACTACATGTATATATTTTTTGAGGGCATAAGCCATGTGATTCGTTATTGGTTCTATTTTTGAGTTGCTTGTGTCTATTGGTGTACTCTGGTTACTTTATGATATTATATATGGTTTTTTTGGCCTTTTGTGTCTTATGGATCATGTGTGCAAAAAAAAAAAATGTATTTACATGTTTATGTGAATGTTCTTTCATATGTGTGCAAGATGCCAATCTAAAATTTGATTAGCTAGAGTATCTGTAACTTGGTTTAATCTCCTAGGAACATGAAAATATGTAATATAATCAAAGTTTCATGCTAAGAGACGTACCCTAAGGAATCGTCGGTGTAAATTTGGATCATGAACCCAGTATACTCTGTTTAACTAAGACACAACTAGTTCAGCGTCGAGATAGACCTGGAGATGAGAGATACCCAATGACAAAGCGTCCAGAAGAAACTCAATAACTGCACTATACTCAACGACATTATTTGTGGTGTCACCTAAGCATATACCTCCGGAAGAAAACAACTGGCCTTGAGATGTAAAGATTACCCAAGATGCGGAGGCAAGCCTCCGAGTGTGCCGGCTAGCACCATTTGCATACCCAACGAACACCTCGGAATCACTTGACATATGCCACAGTGATGAAAGATAACATCAACGACACATCCATAACACTAAAATAAACTAAAAAGTAATTGTACAAGGACTATACATATGTTACACAAAGTTACTTAGCGACCTGCCTATGAGTAATACTTCTTGAGGTAGAGCCCATTTCTAGGCTCTACCAAAGCGTTCCCTTGAAAATCAACCAGACGATAAGCACCATTTTTTAAAACCTCTTTTATGATGAAAGGTCCGAACCACATGGGTTTAAATTTTCCTGCCCCCCAGGGGGTCCTTATCTTGGTCATAGACCAGGGCAAGGTTGCCTTTAGAGAAAATCTAAGGAAGAATGGACCTATCATACTAACACTTGACCTTATGTTTGTGAGCCTTGTTGGCCAGGGCTGCATCACAACGCTGCTCATTGAGTTGCTCAAGGTATACTAACCATTCTTCAAGTGGAGAAGTGTCTGGCAATAATTGTACTGGAAATTTTAGAGATCGGATTTGACATTCGATAGGCAAGACTGCCTCCATCCCGTAAACGAGTTGAAAAGGTGAGAAACCGGTTGCAGTCTTAACAGATGTTTAGTAAGCCCATAATGTCGAGTATAACATCAAATGCCAATTTGACTTGGCTGAGTTGATAGTTCATTGTAGAATGGTCTTAACAGTTTTCTTTACAGCTTCAACCTGCCCATTTGCTTGGGGGTAGTAGAGTGATGAATGTTCTTTCCGTAACCCAAGCTTTGATGTTAACTTAGTCATCATCTGGTTCTGAAAATGACTGCCATGGTCAGTGAAAATCTCCCTCAGGACGTCGAACCTTGTTATTATCTGATTGAATAAAAAGAGAGTTGCAGTCTCTCCATCATATTTAAATGTTGGCATAGCTTCAACCCACTTTGTGAAGTAGTCTATGGCTACGATGATATAGCAGTGCCCCCTTACTGAAGGAGGGTTGCATCTAGTGTAATCAATCCCCCACTTGGTGAAGGGACCAACTGTGATGACAGAAAACATGGGAGCGGGATGTGCCCTCATCTTTCGAGAGAAGATTTGGCATGGGTGGAACTTCTTGAACGATTCGATACAATATTTGATAAGTGTCATCCAAAAGTAACCTACTTGTAGAATCTTTTGGGTTGTTTCCAACCCAAACAAATGATCGCTACCAGCTCCGGTATGGAAATCATTAATAATGATAACTGCTTCTTCATGACTGAGACATCAGCATAGGATGCAGTCTACACCTCTCCGATACAATGTATCATCAAGTATGAGTTAATTCTTATCCTGATGGCGTATGCATCGACACTCATCACGAGAAGTAGTGGTGGGGCACTTCAAAGTCTGGAGATAGATAAGTACATCTCTGTACCGAGGATCCGAAGAGGTGATCAAAAACACATCTCCTCTGATAGGTGACTCTTCGGGCACAATATCACCTGACTCAACTAGAAGTTTCGAAATAAGTTCTACGAAGACCAATGACGTTTTGGACTTCGCTGAAATGAAATCTAAGTCAAAATCTTGGAGGATGACTATCCATCTACTGATTATTCTTCCTATTACCCATTGTGTCAACATATACTGAAATAGATTCATGACAGCAATGACGGTGGTACTGCAAAACCGAACATAATGACGGAACCATTGAACAGCATGGACTGTTGCCAATGCAAGTTTTTCAATATGAGAATAATTTAGTTCTAGTCCTACGATGCCTCGGCTCAGGTAATAGATGACATATTCTGAGCACAAGTCATCTTCCTGAACTAAGACCATACCAGTGGTTGACTCTGCTACAAACAGATATAATAAGAAATCTTTGTTATAGTTAGGTGGTCGTCGCAGAGGGGCATTTGTGAGGGCATGTTTCATTGCATCAAAATAATGTTGAGCAGCATCGTCCTAATAAAAGGGAATGTCTTTCTTCACTAAACACATAAAGCCCTTGGTGATCTCAGCATAGTTGGCAATGAAGCATCGTAAAAAGTTCACCTTTGCCTTG
>JZKD02S1672840.1:1580623-1606371 GCA_000966675.3 Picea glauca | reverse complement strand
CATTACTTCACTTTATTATTTACCTTTTAAAATCTCTTAAACCACTTTGACTACTTTGACCTTTTGGGGATTCTAGATGCCATATGAGGGTCCTCCAACTTCATAAGGCCATAACTCTCAAATCGTGAGGAGTTATGTGATGTTACACATACCAATAGAAATGGAATGAAATGTAATATACATATAGAATAGTATTATCTAAAAATATATCATAACTCATACCATTATCTATCAAACAAACTTGCTTCCATTACCCAAACCCGGGGTCTCCAACTTCTCATGGCCATAACTCTCTAACCGTGAGGATTTATGTGACGTTCTACATACCAACAGAAATGGAATGATAAGAAATATCCATCTAGGATAGTTTACCTGACAAATTCATTGTCATTCATCTCATTATTCCATAAATAAGCATGGGTTCTCTTACTCCACAAAGCGTCTTCTCGTGAGGGCTTTCACCATAAGGGGACCACTTTGGAGTTCATCCATCTTTACTTCTTATCAACCATGACAAGACAATAATGAGTCATCTTTACATCAAACAATATTGGGTCCATTACCCAAACCTTTGTGCTGCGGGGCTTTCTTCAAGAGTTGACATCAATGACAACCAACCTTAATCAACACATTTAAGCTAGTTATTTCACATGGGACCCTAGTTACTTTGATGTTGTGTTCATCACTTGTACATGGAAGCCTAGTTCCTTGAACTACTTTATCCTTGCAATCAACACCCATACATAGGACCCTAGATTATTATTGTACATCCTCACTACAAGTGTTGAGGACAAAGGGGCTATTAGAGTAATCATAGTGTAGCTATGGTGGTAATTCAATGTAAGGTGGACTAGGTCCACTATGTTGGTTATTATTAAATAAATCCTACTAGGTAGTTAGTATTTAATATATGTAATGGGGACTCATTAAATAAGGTCCATTGGGTAGTTAAGACATGATTAGAGTTATCTACACAACTATAAAAAGATGATAGATTTCTCCTTGTGGAGTATGTTTTGGAATATATTGTGTTGTAGCTTCACTCATTAGGAGGTTTCCCTCTCAAAGACACAAGAGAGAAAAAGTGGATTCCTTCCATAAAAATTTATTATAGGGTGTTTCCCTATCTTAAGGGTTTTGATATTGAATGAAATATTGAAATTTTTTGACAAATTGTTTATGATTCAAGTTTAAGGGGTAAGAATCATAATAGTTGATATGTTAACATGTGTTTGCTAACTGTCTTTCATTGAAACATCATTAAATAGACATTATGTAAGATCATTAAATAGATGGGAAATCCCCATAGTCCACATTGAATGGAAATAGGATTTAGACATTGTTTAAATAGTAACAATGTAAGAAATTTCAATAAATCGATGGTAGGGAAATCAAAACAATGTCCCTAACATTGATATATCAACACTAGGGAAATCATGGTGACATCCTTAACATCAATATATTGACATTAGGGACTACATTTTTCAATGAAACCCCATCCCATCCCACAAGTATTCAATTATATCCTTTAGGAAAGACTAGCAATGATGCAAAGCAATGTTTTCAATGGTCTTGAGTCCAATCCCGACAACACTAATGATTCATGGTTGTAGTATCCTAACATCATTGATGAATAAACAACATTGTTGAGCTACTACAACCATGAATGATCACCATTTATATGACCCAAAGGGAGGCATATATGAGGTTAAATTTATATGTAATGGGGTAATTGATATCATAATCATTTGGTACATAACATTTGGTATCAATGCATATAGTCCTTAGTTATCTCCTTCAAAAAAAGTCATCCTACTATTTTTTATCTAACATTTTCTTGGGGAATTTTCAGATAGTGAAATTTTTAGGGTTCTTAAAGGACACAACATAGTATATTGTGGAAAACTTTCATATTTTGGTTCTCTATACTTTTCATGTTACAAGCTATGAAAGTTAGGGTTTTTTTTAGTCTTGAAATCGGTCTCAAATAAGCCTTCTTAGTAAAATAGTGATGTCTAACCCTGGAAAGATCCAAATTAAGGGCCACTAGTTGCATTGGAAAAAATATGGACCATATTATTTGAGGTCAAAATTTCAGAAGCATATCTAAAATTGGACACATAGAAGGTTGTATGAGTTCGCTCTCATGAAAGGGACAAAACCAACAAGGTTTGGGGAAATTACCATAAATTTCTCTTGGTGTGTCAGAATTTGGTAAAACTTATGGAATTGTAGAGAAGACATTTGAGGATAATAAATTTTAAATTTTTAGACTCATAGGTGTTTAAATTTCATAGTTACATCAAGTGCACGGTCAGACAACATGACAATATACAAATGAAGGTTTTAAAAGTTAAGATAACTTAAAATTAGCATAACTTTTGATTGGGAGGTCTAATTAAAGTGATTCAAAATCCATTGGAAATAGAAAACACCATAAAATATATTGGAAAAATAATCATAATTAATTGGGATATAAATTGAAGGTTTGGGAGTTAGAATATAATGGTTTCTACGTAGACCCTAAATCAAAATCAATGGAAATGTTTACATTTATGGGAGATGGAGATACAAATGAAATAAATCACATGGATTGGTTGAGGATGGTAAAATATTATTATTATTATTATTATTAATTTTTCTTTCTTTTCTTTTTAGGGTGAGCCTCTAAGTGGTGGAAAATTCTTGATGAATATACCATATGAAACACCACATGAGAAGAATTTGAAGCATTGTTTTCAAATAGATGGATCCATGAGAAAAATATGCATATAATTGAAGATGAATTCAATGAAGTTAAAGCATAGCTTTTGANGGCCATAACTCTCAAATCGTGAGGAGTTATGTGATGTTCCACATACCACCAGAAATGGAATGACATGTAATATCCATATAGAATAGTATTATCTAAAAATATATCATAACTCATACCTTTATCTATCAAAAAAACTTGGGTCCATTACCCAAACCTGGGGTCTCCAACTTCTCATGGCCATAACTCTCTAACCGTGAGGATTTATGTGACGTTCCACATACCAACGGAAACATAATGACAAGAAATATCCATATAGGATAGTTTACCTGACAAATTAATTGTCCTTCATCTCATTATTCCACAATTAAGCATGGGTTCTCTTACTCCACAAAGCGTCTTCCCGTGAGGGCTTTCACCATAAGGGGACCACTTTGGAGTTAATCCATCTTTACTTCTTATCAACCATGACAAGAACATAATGAGTCATCTTTAAATCAAACAATATTGGGTCCATTACTCAAACCCTTGTGTTGCGGGGCTTTCTTCAAGGGTTGACATCAATGACAACCAACCTTAATCAACACATTTAAGCTAGTTATTTCACATGGGACCCTAGTTACTTCGATGTTGTGTTCATCACTTGTACATGGAACCCTAGTTCCTTGAACTACTTTATCCTTGCAATCAACGCCCATACATGGGACCCTATCTTATTATTGTACATCCTCACTACAAGTGTTGAGGACAAAGGGGCCATTAGAGTAATCATAGTGTAGCTATGGTGGTAATTCAATGTAAGGTGGATTAGGTCCACTATGTTGGTTATTATTAAATAAATCCTACTAGGTAGTTAGTATTTAATATATGTAATGGGGCCTCATTAAATAAGGTCCATTGGGTAGTTAAGACATGGTTAGAGTTATCTACACAACTATAAAAAGATGATAGATTTCTCCTTGTGGAGTATGTTTTGGAATATATTGTGTTGTAGCTTCACTCATTAGGAGGTTTCCCTCTCAAAGACACAAGAGAGAAAAAGTGGATTCCTTCCATAAAAATTTATTATAGGGTGTTTCCCTATCTTAAGGGTTTTGATATTGAATGAAATATTGAAATTTTTTGACAAATTGTTTATGATTCAAGTTTAAGGGGTAAGAATCATAATAGTTGATATGTTAACATGTGTTTGCTAACTGTCTTTCATTGAAACATCATTAAATAGACATTATGTAAGATCATTAAATAGATGGGAAATCCCCATAGTCCACATTGAATGGAAATAGGATTTAGACATTGTTTAAATAGTAACAATGTAAGAAATTTCAATAAATCGATGGTAGGGAAATCAAAACAATGTCCCTAACATTGATATATCAACACTAGGGAAATCATGGTGACATCCTTAACATCAATATATTGACATTAGGGACTACATTTTTCAATGAAACCCCATCCCATCCCACAAGTATTCAATTATATCCTTTAGGAAAGACTAGCAATGATGCAAAGCAATGTTTTCAATGGTCTTGAGTCCAATCCCGACAACACTAATGATTCATGGTTGTAGTATCCTAACATCATTGATGAATAAACAACATTGTTGAGCTACTACAACCATGAATGATCACCATTTATATGACCCAAAGGGAGGCATATATGAGGTTAAATTTATATGTAATGGGGTAATTGATATCATAATCATTTGGTACATAACATTTGGTATCAATGCATATAGTCCTTAGTTATCTCCTTCAAAAAAAGTCATCCTACTATTTTTTATCTAACATTTTCTTGGGGAATTTTCAGATAGTGAAATTTTTAGGGTTCTTAAAGGACACAACATAGTATATTGTGGAAAACTTTCATATTTTGGTTCTCTATACTTTTCATGTTACAAGCTATGAAAGTTAGGGTTTTTTTTAGTCTTGAAATCGGTCTCAAATAAGCCTTCTTAGTAAAATAGTGATGTCTAACCCTGGAAAGATCCAAATTAAGGGCCACTAGTTGCATTGGAAAAAATATGGACCATATTATTTGAGGTCAAAATTTCAGAAGCATATCTAAAATTGGACACATAGAAGGTTGTATGAGTTCGCTCTCATGAAAGGGACAAAACCAACAAGGTTTGGGGAAATTACCATAAATTTCTCTTGGTGTGTCAGAATTTGGTAAAACTTATGGAATTGTAGAGAAGACATTTGAGGATAATAAATTTTAAATTTTTAGACTCATAGGTGTTTAAATTTCATAGTTACATCAAGTGCACGGTCAGACAACATGACAATATACAAATGAAGGTTTTAAAAGTTAAGATAACTTAAAATTAGCATAACTTTTGATTGGGAGGTCTAATTAAAGTGATTCAAAATCCATTGGAAATAGAAAACACCATAAAATATATTGGAAAAATAATCATAATTAATTGGGATATAAATTGAAGGTTTGGGAGTTAGAATATAATGGTTTCTACGTAGACCCTAAATCAAAATCAATGGAAATGTTTACATTTATGGGAGATGGAGATACAAATGAAATAAATCACATGGATTGGTTGAGGATGGTAAAATATTATTATTATTATTATTATTAATTTTTCTTTCTTTTCTTTTTAGGGTGAGCCTCTAAGTGGTGGAAAATTCTTGATGAATATACCATATGAAACACCACATGAGAAGAATTTGAAGCATTGTTTTCAAATAGATGGATCCATGAGAAAAATATGCATATAATTGAAGATGAATTCAATGAAGTTAAAGCATAGCTTTTGAAATTACAAAAAGATAATAAGTAATTAAATCAAGAGATCAAGAAAAAGGGTGATGGGTTATCAAAGACACAATACCTTAATGAAGAATTCAATAAGGAGTTTAACAAGTTTAAAAAATAGGCAAAGAGTGAGTCAAGGGGGGAATTGAAAAATAAAAGTGAAGAATTCAATTGGTTTTGTAAACATGACTAAGAACTTATTAATGATGTTAAGAATGTGAAAATGTGTCAACAAGATGTATAATCAAAGATTAGTAGTGAAGAAATAAAATAAAAAATTGTTGAAAAATTCCTAGATGTTGATGATATCAAAGAAGAAATGAAAGAAGAATTGAATAACGCATAATAATTTGATAGATGGCATCACATTACAGCTTCAAAAAGAGAAAGAAGACAATATTCAAGAAGGTCACCACTAAAATGCTTGAATAAGTTGAACTCCAACTTGAGGATGTACATATCAAGTATGATGGTATTATCTCAAAGGATAGAGTGGTTAAAGCCCAAGCACAAAGGATAGAGAATGGCATTGTCTCTAAAAAACAATTGATGATATGGATGTGTAGAATGAAGGGAAACCATTGAAGATGAAACTATTTCAACATCCTCATTACCATGAAAGTTTTCAAGAAAGACAAGAAGGGTGATATCATAATTACCAAGGAAGAAGATGGAATACTCACCAATATTCACAGAAGGGAGAATCATAGAAACATTACTCAATAGGATATTATCAAATAACCTTGCATTGGATCTTATACTTACCCACTTTTCTTCTGCTATCCATGAAGAATGCTCATAGTGAGGGTTATCTGCTAACTTACTTCACATTGTATCTTGTAACTCTCAAAAATGTTCTTTGGCAGTGGAATCATCCTTTTTCTCGTTGAATATTGCTTTATATTTTTGCATCATGTACTTCCTAAGATCCATTCTCATTTTTTTCAAGTCTTGAGAACATTAGGATGTTATAATAGTGGGTGCAAAAAGTGTTGAGTTTTGCAGCTCGGGAGGTATTCTTCATGTGTTTGATGTCTTAGCATAGGGAGGACATAAAATGGCCCCTAGGCATAGACTCTATTTTATAAAGTTTAAGTGACTTTTAATTTATGAGGGATAAAGTGATTTCTAAGTTGTTTCAAAGAGACATTAAAACACAATGGTAGATATTGAGAGGGAAAGGATTTAATCTCATCCATTAGATCTAAAATAACTTCCTAACTTCCTCATGAAGAGATAAAACATAGAACTAGGGAAAAAACATTACATTTTTCAATAAGACATTTTGAGGGAAGAGCTTGGAAACGAAGAGAAGAAATTTTTTGCAGCAACGAGGGTGCACTTTCCAAGACAAGAAGGTGGCATGAATCCCAAGGTAAATTTCAACATTAATTACAGGTCGTACAACTGGGTTTGTGAAGGCCATACATCATTTATTTTTTTGTTCGTACAACTACAACCAAGCACAAAAATCGAGGCTAAGGTTTGGCATATAAATCGAGGTGTCGTTGGCACAAAAATCATGGTGGGTTTTTACTATAATAAATACGTACATAGTACTATAACGTACATAATTATGGCATGGATTTCGAGGCATAATTGTTTTAGTGAGAAGGCTATGAAACCATACAAGAATTTAGACACAGAAATCAGGTGAGTTTGACATAGATTCCTAGGTTGTGGGCACAATATTTGAGATAAGTATAGTGCATTTAATTGGATAAAAAGTACTATTGTAATTTCCAGAATTATTCTTTATGAGCTCATAATAAAATTTCTCATTTGAACTGGTTTCCCTTCGGGGTTTTCCCAAGGGAATTGCCCATAAATTATTGTGTCATTGAATGTGTTTTTACTTTCCTATTTTTTGCATCAATATCATTTAAATGATTCAATGTGTTTCTAGTTATAAGTTTAGTTTTATTTTTTCATCTATGAGTGAGTATTAAACTATGAAATATTTATTCAAATTTAAAACCAGTATATTGGGTCATAGAAAATTTACATTGTATCAGAGCATTGATACTGAGAGGGGAAACCAAACAAGAAAGACACAAGGGTTTGCAAGAGAGTTACAGGTTGTTCACCAAAAAGAGGGTTGGCCTTGTTATCAATTAAGTAATTCATATGGCTACATGTTTGAGGGTTGAAGATAGATTGGATGGGGCGAGAAATTTTGTCCCATGGAAAGAGAGGATAATATTGTTGTTGGACAAATATGAGTTGTGGGTCATAGTTGATAAGATTGTTGTTGGAAAAATATGAGTTGTGGGTTATTCCACATGTGACAGGGAAAAATAATGCCTTTGAGATGTGGGAATATTTAACTAAGTTATATCAGAGTTCAAACGAGAACAAAAATATGGTATGAAGAGAAAAACCAAAAAGTATCAAGATGAAAAAAAATGATACAGTTACATCATACCTCACTAAGATAACTCAATTTCATGATGAGCTAGATGTAGTTGGAGAGACTGTAGGTGACCGTGGGAAATATGTGTTGAGGGGATCGTGGCACAGGATAATTATTTCAAGTAGGATCGTTGATGGAATGATTTTGTCCAGGAGGAGACTCAGAGAGGATACTTGCATGCAAGCTCACATAAGGGTGAAGAGGATGAAAAGATTGTTTCTCTTATAGGAAAGAGAAAAGGTAGTATTAAGAAATACATGAGCAAAGTAAAATTATTTTCATGTCATAAGACTGGTCACTACATTAGTCAATGTACAAACAAGAATAATGGAAAGAAGGATGAACATGTAGCAACATAAAATGCATAGGTAGCAACATCAGCTGAGGTTGATGATTTTGTTGAGAGGTTCGCGAAGGAATTATCTCTAATGACTTGTCTTTCATGAAATGGTTGTATAGTGTATGAGGACATTGAAGCATGGTTTGTAGACAATGGTGCATCTCGTCACATGATGGGAATGAGGTCGATGTTCCTTAATTTTTGAGAAATAGACTTAAGCTGACACATGGATTGTGAGACTAGAACCATGCATGCAATGAAAGGGGTTGGATGTGTGAGATTCCAACTAGAGTTAGGAGGATTTATGGAGGTGCAACATGTGTTGTTTTTTCTAAAGATGAATGTAAATTTTCTCTCAGTGTCAACTTTGGAGGATGGGGGATGTGGAGTTGTGTTCCATCATAGATAAGTGTTCATATATCCAGAGGGAGCTACTATGGAAACACAAATAGTGCTTGGTGTCAAATATGAGAGATTATGCAAGTTGTTAGGATAACTTGTGATTGGATCTAGTGGTTTATTGGATTCATAGATAGTGTTTGTATCAATGATAGATGGTTGTGAGGCTTATTCCAGTACTGTCAGGAGACTTAGCTAGTATGAGATGACACTGATGGAGGAGGAGCATACGTATCTTGATCATAGTTCAACAATAGAGGTAGCATGGTCTTCCAGTTCATAGGGAGCAGGTTCATCTAGTTCAGAGGGAGAAACTATAGAGGCAGAGGACATGATTGATCATGGAGGAGGTGCTACCAAAAGTACCTTCCTTGCTAAGAGGGAGTGTTGATTTTTGTAGCTCGGGAGTTATTCTTAATGTGTTTGATTTCTTAGCATGGGGAGGACATAAAATGGTCCCTAGGCATAAACTTTATTTTATAAATTTTATGTGACTTAATTTATTTTATAAAGTTTAAGTGACTTTTTAATTTATGAGGGATAAATTGATTCTTATGTTGTGTCAATGAGAGATTAAAACACAATCATAGATCTTGAGAGGGTTAGGATTTAATCTCATCCATTAGATCTAAAATAACTTCCTAACTTCCTCATGAAGAGATAAAAAGGAGAAAAATGGAAAAGACATTACATTTTTCAATGAGACATTTTGAGGGAAGAGCTTGGAGAAGAAGAGAAGAAATTGTTTGCAACAATGAAGGAACACTTTCCAAGACAAGAATGTGGCATGTCCCAAGGTAAATTTCAACATTAATTATAGTCAATAAAATTGGGTTTATGAAGGTTGCACAACATTTTTTTTTTTGATCATACAGCTACAACTGTGCACAAAAATAGAGGATTAGATTTGACACGAAAATCAAGGTGCATTTGACAGAAGAATCGAGGTGCAGTTGGCATAGGAATCGAGGTGGGTTGTTGTTGTAGTAAATCCATACATAGTATTGTAACGTACATAAGTATGCCACATATTTCAAGGCATGATTTTCTAAGTAAGAAGGTTGTACATCCATATAGAAACCTAGGCATGCAAATCGAGATAGTTTCCAACAAAATCCTAGTAGGTGGGAATAATATTTGAGATAAGTACAATTCATTTAATTAGCTAAAAATTATTATTGTAATTTCCAAAATTATTATTTATAAGCTCATAATAAAATTTCTCATTTGAACTGTTTTTCCCTTTGGGGTTTTTTCCAGGGGCATTTCCCAGAAATATTTGTGTCATTGAATGCGTTTGTAATTTCCTATTTTCTGCACTAGTATCAGTTAAATGATTCAATGTGTTTCCATTTATAAGTTAAGTTTTATTTCTGCATCTATGAATGAGTATTAAACTGTCAAATATTTATTGAAACTGAAAACCAGTATATTGGATCATAGAAAATTTAAGAAAAATAAAGTATGCCTTGCTCATATAAGTTAAAGAAAACTAGAATGGCTTCACTAGTAGAATTTTACTAAATTTCATGAAGAATAGGTGGAAAAAAATTACACATGCTTGTGGTAGAAAATATTTTCTACACTCACATAAACAAAAAAAAAAAAACTAGTTCAATATCACTTACCAACATCAATGCCCTACATAAACATACCCTTTAGTTGTGGTATATGGGATATTCTTTTGGTTGGATTTGAGAAACAAGATTCTTAGTTGGGATATTTTGGAAAAAGGGCATAATAGGGGCTAACATTCTATGTTATGTGTAAAGTTGATGAGAAGACAATTAAACACATCCTTATGGATTTCCCTCTACTAAAAAGGTTTGATAAAAAAAATACACACTTTATCAAGTAGTGTAGGGTTGTGGGAAACTTGATCCCTTGTTGAGGGATACAAAAAATGGATGGAAGAACATGTTGTAGCTAATCATAAGGATTTACCTTTGATTGTCTCTTGGGGTTTGTGGCTTACTAGGAATGTTATTCTTTTCTTTGATCTCGATTTCTCTCCTTTGGAATTTTTCCATCAAATAAAATATATCTAATATGACATTAAGAAAAAAGGTAAGGAAAAACTCCCTATCCATAGTTATAGAGATAGACAAGTCCAAATAATGGGATTTCTTTGATAGGGATAGCTAAACAATCTATCCCAATGCCGTGTTGGTGGATTTATGTATTTGGTTGATGGTTCTAGTCGTCCTTTTAAGTTGGGGGTTGATAAAGGAAGTAATAATTGAGAAAATCACCATGCATTGAAATCTTTACTGAATATGGATCTTAAAAAAAATATTGATAGGCTGCAAGATTGGAGATTACAAGTTAGTGTCAAAGTGGGTAAATGACACCTACAAGTCCTATCCCTAGGCCCCACTCTAGATCATATCGAAATTGTCGCTACTCAATTCATTCATATTGGCTTCTACTATTGTATAGAGAACTTGACACCCATGTTAATGCATTGCCAAAATAGGTTATTAGTGGATAGGTGGAAAATATTATGTTATAGGAGCATAGGGGGGTTGGGGATTTTGTTCCCTTCTCCTTCTAAACTGACTATACTACTAATGTTAATGATTTGGTTTTTAATTTAGAGAACTATGGGGAATTTATTCCCCTCTTGATAATCATGGGATTGTTTTTGAGTTGTAATATCATATGGACTTGATATTTGTCATGAAATCAATGCCCTCTAGGTTTTGTTTTTCTATAAGGTCGATGGTATAAGATATATTAGGTGGATTTCTCTCATTTTCTTTTACCATCCTTTTCTTTTGAATGGTGCCCTGGCACATTCAAAATGTAACTTATTCATCTTGAAAATAAAGTTACAATTTTTTTCTTGGAAGAAAAATATCAACTAATAATTGAAATAAATCCATACTTATGAAAAGTTCAAAATTATGCATGCATGGTGAGTGGTATCTCAAAGTCGTGCTCATTTAAAAAATATTCCTTTGTTAATCCATACAAATAGTATAACCAATACTAATTTAGGTCCTTAAATCTTTGGGTGCTTAAAAGATCATGCTAAGATGAATCTCACTATGTGAGCATGTGTGTTAAAAGTATGCATGCATAATGGGTGGTATCCCAAAGTCATATACATTTCAAAGATAGTATTTTATCATCCCATACAACTATATTATAACCAATATCAATTTAAATCCATCTTAACTCAAGATATATCTAACATCTAAAAAGATAAAAAAAAAAAACTTTAAATACTAAAAAAAATTGAACACTTAAAACTTAAAATGAAGCTAGAATCTAGAGTATTATGTGTATAGTCAGATGCAACTAGTTAACTAATTGAACAATCCAAAAGAATTTTGTTGATAAAAAAGTCTTAAATAATTGAACCATCTATCCAAAACCATTTTGTGGAAGAGAAAACCATAAATCCCTTGTTACAATAAAGTTATAATTACATTTTATATAACTTATATAAATTTAAAATAAAATCATAATTACATTTAATATAAATTATATAAGTTTAAAATAATATATTTGCGAGTGCAGAGAACTTSGATTATTGCGTGATCATAAAGCCGTTTWTGTTTCWTAAAGATGCACAAGATTTAAATCATACCAATAAGAAAACATGATAATAAAGGACGAWTTATAGACTTGGAAGTAGCMTATGTCGGATATTTTATCATAGTCCATTAACTACTTTGTGGATGTTGATTTCTTAATTTAAAGGTAAAGATCTTACATGTTCGAAAGATTTGTATCGGYGAGTTCATTAGAGGAAACATGTGGATAGTCTTAAATTCCAAGAAGGTGTCATCARGGGTTTGGCCCGCATACRCCTAGAGGAGGTGGGAGAYAATAATTCCAAGACCTCTGATCTTGAGGGATYTGRAGATCATTTGYAGKAAATGAGATCGAYAGAGYGTTGSCCCAATTTTTTGAGGTAGTCGACAGTGATGAACATTTCAATTTGAASTAGGCTATCGAAACAAGACACCACCATTCTTTACATGGAGTCAAACAATTGTGAATTGGYGGGCGTTGGAGTTCCAGGTGTTCAAATGAATATGCACAAGTCGRTGATCAAAGGACCCTCRACCTCCCTTCATTATTATAAATATTTGGGAAACCCTTGTGAGTCTTCAGCTCATAATTAATATTCATCATTCAATTATTGTTAGTAGTGTTGTAATTTGGACGACGTTCAATGTTAATCAATCTCTGGAATGTCGACTGGTTTGCTAGTTTCCCCGGTTAAATCATGATGATGTTGGAAATATTAATTATAAGTCGTGACCTTTACGCTTACGCCAACTCTATCTGTCACAGAAAGAAAGAGTGTTACTCAGTCAGACACGACAAGCAAGAGTGTTAGCATGAGCGCTATTAAATGAGTTGATTTTTATCTTTCTCAAGCTTTGTTATGTAGACAAAGTCAGTCGAATTTATTGTTGTCTTAAATGTTTAAGTTGGTTTACTTCTACAAGAAGTCTCAGTCTTAATCTATTTATTTTCCGAGTCTGTAAAGAGTCTATACAAAAATACAGAGAGAAGAAATGAAATAGTTGATAGTTAGAAGCAACAATAGCAGCGAAGGGAGTCGAAGAAGTCTGAGAGCATAAGCTCTGTTTTTTTTCTGGAAGTTTGTAAAAGTTTGTGGAACCGAAGTGATCCGGATTTTATGAGTAGAACGAAATGAATACAGATTATTAACAGATGCTTAACACAGAATAACAGAGATACAATAAAACTGATTTTCTATTCAATAAGTAAATAAGTTGAAACTGTAAAATGCAATGGAAAACAAGCTTGCTAGAATGGTGGCGGCTTATCTCTGAGAAGAGATGTGACGACTGTGCTCATTCGCAAGAATATGGTTACAATGAGGCTCTGAAGACCTATTACAATAAACAGGAATGTCAAAAACCTTAGAAATCCAAAAACCTAACTCTAGGAGATGAAGCACCAAAAGTCATGTGGGCCCCATTTGGGGAAGTTAGTACATCAACTTCCCAGGGTCGTAACTTTTGCATACGATCTCCGTTTTAGGCGCACGATAAACCGTTAGAAAGATCTATCCGAGGAATACAAATTTTGTGTGAGCATCATCTAAAGAACTTCCATGTTGCTCCCCGTTTTTCCAAAAAACATCGTTTAGGGCCTCAAAACGGCTCCGGAAGTTCAGGACCCGAAAAACTCCTAAAAATAGTAAATTACCAAAATTGTGAGAAAACTGTTTTGAACCAGTTGGAAAAGGTGGGTGGCCACCGATATCCACCTGGATCAACCCTCCCTCCTTAGGAAGCAACAATCTCCATTGCATTGAGTTCCCCCTTCAGATGATGAAATTTCTGTTGAATTTGGCCCCTAGTGAGCCACCTGCCTTGGTGCAGGAGTTGTCATGCTTTGACGACTCGATAAAGTTGGATCCTTTGTTGTCGAGTTCCCTTGATTTGTGTCTCTACAATCTGATCACTGAATGCCTGTTGTATGCAGTCAAGGTTGAGCTCTGTTGGTGTCAGTTGTTCTGCTACTTCTGGGATGTTCAATAATGGTGGGAAATAAGGTCGAAGGAGATCCACGTTGAATAGTGGGTGTAGGCCAAGGAAAGGAGGAATGTTGAGCTCAAAAGAATTATCCCCCACATCCTTGGTGATGGTGTATGGTCCATAACAGAGTGGGTGAAGCTTTCGATGGGGTCTTGTAAGGCGTTCTTTCTACAAGTGAAACCAAACTTTGTCGCCCACCTAAAACTTATGTGGCACCCGATGTTGATCATGGTACTGCTTGTACTTGTCATTGGATTTATGTAGGATATCCTAAGCAGATGTGATGGATCTGCTCAATGAACCGAGTGGATTTTTCAGCTTCAGTTGGAGTAGGAGATGAGTCGGTTAAGGTGACCGCAAGGGGAAGTGCAACATCTATGGGACCCAATGGTTGGAATCCCAACCCCACCTGAAAGGGGTTGTGACCGATTGAGCTATACAGGGCTCGGTTGTAGCTATGTTGGACATAGGGAAGGCTCTCATCCCATGTGCGAGGGTGCTCGGAATTATACATGCACAGGATATGCAGAATCATTATATTTACGACCTCAGTTTGGCCATCTGTCTGGGGGTGGAAGGCCGTGGATTTGGTGAGCTTGGTGTCCAGGACTGACCAGAAGCTCGACTAGAATGTGTTGAGAAATCGATTGTCTCAATCTGAGACAATGGTTTATGGGATTCCAAAATGTACCCAGACTCGTTCAAAGAAGAGCTTGGCAGTGGCCTCTGCTGTGATTCTCGTCTTGCAGGAAACCAGAATCGCCATCTTAGAAAAGCAATCAACAACCACAAAAACACAGTCATTTCTCCACTTGGTGGACGGGAGGCCCAACATGTAGTCCATTGATATGGATTCCCATGGCCTGTCAGGAGTAGGAAGAGGGGTGTACAGACCTTGTTTCTTAGTGGCCGGTTTGACAATAGTGTAGGCAGTGCTAGACCTGATATACTTGTTGACCTCCTATCGAAGTTTTAGCTAGTAGAAATGTTTCTATAGCATCACCACTGTCTTTTCGACGTTGAAGTGTCCTGCAACCCGACTGTAGTGTGCTTCCCAAATCATCTTTGCTCGCTCACTTGATGGAACACAAATATGGCCCAGACGACACAAAAACCCATCCTGAAGATGGAAATTATCGACAACTGCATTTGCACACAACATTTGGTAGGTGGTGGAGAAGTTTGGGTCTGTCTCATAGAGTTGGGGCCATACAGAGGTCTCATGGCCGCAAGAGTCTAGCGCCATGGTGAGTGTCGTGACTAGCGGTCTGCTGAGGCAATCAACGACGTGGTTGGTGCTTCCTATTTTATACTTGATGTTGAGGTGGAACTGTTGCAAGTATGTGGACCACTTTTGATGGTGGTCATTCTGCAATTTGCCTTGTGTCTGCATGAACTGTAGTGGCTTATGATCAGTGTGGATGAATGTCTCCTTCCCAAGAATGTAATGTCTTCACTGGTGGCAAGCTTGCACAATGGAGTGCATTTCTTTGTTGTAAGTAGGGTACTTACAGACAAAATCTAATAGTTTCTCACTATGATAGGCCACGGGGTGGCTGTGCTAAGTGAGAACGACGCCCACAACATAGTCTGAAGCATCTGTCTCGATCTCAAAGGGTTGTTGCAGGTTTGGTAGTGAAATTACTGGGGCTGAGCATAAGCGTTGCTTCAAATCATCAAACTCTTTTTTTTGGGATTGACCCCACACAAATTTCTCCTTACCACCACCCCTAGTTATTTGGCTAAGGGCCCATGCAATATGGGAGAATCCTAACACAAACCTGTGGTAGAAATTGGCAAGGCCCAAGAAGCTCTGAAGCTCAGTGAGTGTGGTTGGGGCTGTCCAATCACATATGACTTGGATCTTGGCTGGATCCACATGTATGCCATGTTGATCAACGATGTAGCCTAGGTAATGGACTCTATCCATGTCGAAGGATCATTTTTCCAAGGTGGCATATAGCTTGTGCTAGCGCAGGGTGTGCAAAACCTGTTGAATATGCTGCAAGTGTTATGCCCAAGCCTTGTTGTAAATGAGAATGTCATCTAGATACACCACTACAAAATTATTGGTGAATGGTCGCAGGATATCGTCCATCATCCTCATGAAAGTGGCTTGGGAATTTTTCAAACCAAAGGGCATGAACAACCATTCAAAAAGGCCTTCCTTTGACTTGAAGGTGGTCTTCCAAACATCTGTATGTTTTATCAGGACCTGGTGGTAGCCATACTTCAGATCAATCTTACTAAAGTATTTGGCCCCTGTGAGTTGATCAAGGAGGTCGTCGATTCGGGGAATCGGGTATCGATTTCTGACTGTGATTTTATTCAAAGACCAGTAATCAATGCAGAGTCATCAGGTTCCATATTTATTTTGTACCAACACGATTGGGCTCCTGCAAGGTGATGAGCTCAGATGGATGTGCCCCTTGTGGAGCAGTTCTTGGATTGGTCGCTTGATCTCCTCATTCTCTAACAAAGAGTGGTGATAGAATGGGCCTTTGTGTAGCAGTGCGTCAGGGGTCATATTGATGGGGTGCTTGACCTGACAGTGTAGAGGTACCCCGATAGGTGAGTTGAAGATATTCTAGTATTCTTCCACGAACTTATCTACTTGCTTTTGCTGTGTGGATAGGTCGGTCACAGAGACCCTGGATGTGGCTGTGATCTTTCGCTCATTCTGAGAGAGAATCATGAAGAAGACAAAATTCCCCATCTGAGAGATGACCTTCCTGCATTGCTTAACAAATATCAAGGAAATAGCACTAGGTGGGACTGCCTCGGGTATTCTGTACAATTTCCTGTTCAAAGTAATAATAACACTACGAGGCCTAGACTCGTATACAACATGACGTTTCCATAAATAAGGTTGGCCCAAAAGAACATCACAAACTTCAAGAGGAGCAACATCACACAATACCTCATATTTGAAGGGCTTGATGTCATACGACAGTCATCACTGTTGGTTGATGCGGAGATTGTTTTCTTGGCGGAGCCATCCAATGGTGTAGGGTTGTGGGTGCGGCATTTTCAGCAGGTTCAGTCACTTGAAAATATCTGCTAAGATGAGGTTCTTCTAGCTATTGATATCAACAATGAAGTGCAGTGGGGTGCCATTTACCCACATCTGTGAATTG
Organism: Picea glauca; assembly: GCA_000966675.3. Taxonomy (NCBI): domain Eukaryota; kingdom Viridiplantae; phylum Streptophyta; class Pinopsida; order Pinales; family Pinaceae; genus Picea; species Picea glauca. The sequence goes on along the minus strand of JZKD02S1672840.1, from coordinate 1,589,033 downwards.
AAGAGGCGCTCTCCTTCTTCTGGCTCGTCTGGTTCACCAGTCTGGAGCTTGGTGGTAGCAACGGTGGCACTGGGTTCCACGTCAATGATCCATCTTCCCCTTTCTGGTTCGGAATCAGAGTCAGAACCTGCATCTAATTCAGAGGATTTCACCTTGGCCACCAACCATTTCTTTGAGTGGCAATCAATAGTGTTATGCCAAGGGATTTTATGGAAGTCGCACCACTTCCCGGTATCTTTCTTTGTATTTTTGGTGTCCTTCATTTCTTGCGGCTTGGACTAGTTGTCCTGATACTGTCCATCTTTTCTCTGTCCTTTGTTCTATGGGTTGGGGCCGCCCTTTCCTGGATTTTGTTGTGAGGGGTTCCTAGGACCAAATTGTCGCGTCTTTTGTTTGAGCTTCTGCTCGATTTTGATGACATATCGGTAGGCCACACCAAAAGACGAGATGTCCAGAAATTACATTTCGGTCTAGATGTATCTATCCATAGAACCACGATACTTGAGCACTAGATGTCACTCCAAATATTTGATACCCAGCTTGGTGCGCAAGGTATGGAAGATATTTGTGAACTCTGGCACTATTTGTTCTCTTTCTTTCCACAGTGTGGTCCATTTGGTATACAAGTCGTCATAAATTCTGACAGTGTAGTATTGTCCTTAATAGCATCCCTGAAGGATTCCCAGGTGGTCGTGACTATAAATAATGAGGGTTCCTATGTTTCATTTTTCTCACAGAAAGTTTCCCACCAATATTTGACATGGGGAATGGCTTTGAGGAGTGAAAAAGTAATCTTTTCTCTATTCGAAAAAGTTATGGACAGAAAAATACCCTTCTAGTAGATTCAGCCACTTGTCTACAACATCTGCATCTCTATGACCTTCAAATACATGAATATCAAAGTTGCTTTGTACCTTGAAGGGGGCGATGCCTCCACTCGAAGAAGATGTGTCCCCTGTTGGTAGCCACCGAAGGATTTGCGTGAAACTATCCATCATCTCATTATTTTTTTGCGTGAGGGATTCCTCAAGCAACATTTTGAAAGGATCTCATGTCCTGCCATCTTTCTTTTCTCCTGACATGAGAGGTCGCTTGGGCATGCGAGAGTTTTTGTCCTCAAGAGAAACAAGCTCGAGATCGAATTCTTTGTACTCTGACCTCATGGGGGACATGCATTAAGATGACAAGGAGCATACCGCTATGATACCATTGATCCAGATTTTATGAGCAAAACAAAATGATTGCAGATTATTAATAGATGCTTAACACAAAATAACAGAGATACAGTAAAACTGGTTTTCTATTCAATAAGGAAATAAGTTGAAACTGTAAAATGCAGCGGAAAACAAACTTGCTAGAATGGTGGCGGTTTATCTCTGAGAAGAGATGTGATGACTGCGCTCATTCGCAAGAATATGGTTACAATGAGGCTCTAAAGGCCTTTTACAATAAACAGGAATGTCAAAAACCCTATACATCCAAAAACGTAACCCTAGGAGATGAAGTGCCAAAAGTCATGTGGGCCCCGGTTGGGTAAGTTAGTACATCAACTTCCCGAGGTCGTAACTTTTGCATACGATCTCCGTTTTAGGTGCACGATAGCCCGTTGGAAATATCTATCCGAGGAATACAAAGGAACTTCCCAAATAAACTTTCATGTTGCTCCCCGTTTTCTCAGAAAGCGTCGTTTAGGGCCTCAAAACGGCTCCGAAAGTTCAGGACTCGAAAAACTGCTAAAAACAATAAATTACCAAAATTGCCAGAAAACTATTTTGAGCCAATTGGAAAAGGTGGGTGGCCACTGATATCCACCTGGATCACGAATCTCTACACAGTTTCTCAATCTGTAATCACGCTCAGTATTCAAGTTGGTAATATATCATGTATATGTATGTTAATATACTTATGCGTATTTTTGAGTTTTGTTGCATTCAAACACTTTGAAAACACATTCTCTCTTTTTCTGCACAAGCTTAAGTTAGCTTTATATGTTCTTGAATCTTCACTAAAAGTATACATGTGAGACTATGTACTAAGTGTAGCACAATGCTAATTTTATTTCAGAAGTTACTTTGTTAAGTGTTATCATCATAGCACACAGTTTACAACGTGGTTTTGAAACTATGTGGTAAGTCCTGAGAGCTCATCGATGAAGAATTTAATGGCATGGTCTTTATTACTATGTTGAGCTCTAAAAATTATGTGCATTGTAGATCCAAGATCAGGTATTCAAGCATGTTTATCAGAGTAGATTTCAAGAGTAGCAATTTTGTTTTAAGGTGAAATCATGGCTTCAAAAATTATGAGTTATGGTCCTTGACCATGAAGGAATTATTTCGGGGACAAGATGTATTGGAGATAGTTCAAAATGGCTATGTGGAACCAACAAATCAGACAACATACAATTCTCTCACACAATATGAGGAGGATGCCTTGAAATATCAAAGGAAGAAGGATGGAAAAACAATGTTTTACATACATCAAGCCATGCATGAGAGCATACTCCCAAGAGTAGCATCATTGAAGCAAGCTAATGAAGCATGGGACATATTAAAAACTTCTTATCAAGGTATGGACAAAGTCAAGACTTCAAAATTACAAATTCTTAGAAGAGATTTTGAAACTCTATCAATGAAAGACACAATTTCAGTAGAATCTTTTTACACCCATGTTATTGTCCTGATAAATCAGATTAAGTCTCATGGAGAAACCATAGAGGATATAAAGGTTGTTGAGAAGGTACTTAAGAGTCTTCCTCATAAATTTGATCCTCTTGTTGTGACTTTGGAAGAGAACAATGACGTGAGTCCATTTAGTCTAGATGAGCTACAAGCCTCCCTCATTAATCATGAACACATATTGAATAGATCAAATATGTCATTAGAAAATGCATTTTCCACACAATCATCTATAAGTTGCGGAAGAGGAAGGGGGATAACCAACTCTAGAGGCAGAGGAAAGAGTTCTTCTAGAGGTGGATGCAGTAACAGTCCTGCAAATACTGGTGGTAGAGGTAAAAATCAAAATACCAGTCAGTCAAGTGGTTAGATATTTGATAAATCAAATATTCAGTGCCATTACTGTAAAAAGTATGAGCATTATGTATATGAATGCAGGAAGAGATAGTATAATCAGAACAAGCAAAGTCAATATCATTCAAACAAGGCAAACACTCCCTGAAGTCCTATGTTTATGGTGCGCATTGAAGTAATTCATATAGTATCATCATTTGAATGAAATGTTGCTCAAGAAAGTCCATGTGGCATATGGTATTTAGGCTCACGATGCAATAATCACATGACAGGAAACTTAGAACTGTTTTCTAGTTTGGATAAATCAGTTCAAACTAAAGTTACACTTCGAACAAATATCCAAGTCATTGCCTTAGGTAAATGAAGTATTGACATCTTAACTAAATAGGGGGAGAAAAAAGTTATGTCTGATGTATATTATGTTGTTGGCCTAAAACATAATTTGATGAGCACATGACAACTATTACAAAAAGGGAATAGAATCCACATGGAAAATACTCATTTTTTTTTATTTTGGATAGATATCTAAGAAATCATCTTATTACAAGAATTCAAATGACAAGTAACAAAATTTTTCCATTAACATTGAAGCCAACCATGAAGAGAAAAATAGTGCAAGTTGTCTATGAAGCAAAATATGTGAACTATGACACTGCATTTAAAGTGGAAAGCGAAGAAGTAAGTGCGTGTTGTTCCAAGGAAGGAAAAGATAGTGCACACAGTTTCAAGAAAGAAGAAGATAGTGGCACATAGTTACAAGAAGCATTCCAATTTGAAGTACATGATGATTCCTGGCTGTGCCATTTGAAATTTGGACATTTAAACTTTGGAGGTCTGAAGCTGTGGCATACAAAGGATACGGTGAAAAGTTTTCCATTGATTGAAAATCCAGAAAGAATATGTGAAGACTGCATCTTTGGAAAGAAACATAGAGAGTCATTTCCAGTTGGCAAGCCATTTAGATCAAAATCTCCACTGAAAATTGTACATTCATATATCTGTGGACCAATGCAAATACCATCTATAGGAGGTAGTACCTACTTTCTTACATTTATTGATGATTTCACAAGAAAAACATGGATTTACTTTCTAAAACATAAATATGATGTGTTTGGTTGCTTTCAACAATTCAAATCACTTGTGGAGAAGCAAAGTGGTTATTACACTAAAGTTCTAAGAATTGACAGAGGTGGTGAATATGTCTAAAGAGATTTTCATAATTTTTGTAAAGTTCATGGTATTTACAAGCAATTTCTTGTGTGGTATACACCACGACAGAATGGTGTCAGAGAGAGAAAGAATTGAACCATCATGGAGATGGCGTGTAGTATGTTGGCAACAAAACATTTGTAAAATGAGTATTGGGATGAGGCTGTAGAAATTACGTTGTACATCATGAACAAATGTTCGGCAAATAGTGTGAAAAACAAAGTTCCTCAAGAAGTCTAGAGAGGTATGAAGCATAATGTTGCACACTTAATTTTTTTTGGTTGTGTCTCATACACACATGTTCCCGATGAATTGAGAAAGAATTTAGATAACAAAGGACAAAAAATTATATTTTTTGGGTACTCTTAAGATAAAAAAACATACAAGTTGTATGACCTCTTACAAGAAAATTCATAATCAACCGCGATGTTCAATTTGTGGAAAATAAAGCAAGGGATGGAAGCATAGAAATGAAAACTAAAATTATTGATGCTATGGGAAATGATGACAAGGAAGATGAAGTGGTTCAAACACCAATCATAAGTCAGAGCGTAGTTCCTTCCACCCCTGGAACTGCAACATAAATCACAACAAACTACTCCAGTGAGATATGCAGGTGCGCAATCCACACCAAGAACGCAACAAACTCCAGTACCATTCGGAGTAGTTCTACATCACCGGATCCAACATTAGCCAGACTGTTACCAAGGAAGACAAGTAGTTTGCGTGACATATATAATATTGATACAACAAATTCATTTTCAATCTTTTCTCTGTTTTCACATATAAATGATCCATTAAATTTTGAAGAAGTTGTCAAAGATTGTGCATGGGCACAAGCCATTAATGAAGAAATTGAATTCATAGAGAACGATTAGACATGGAAATTGGTAGATGTACTTGAGAACAAGGATGTGATAAGTGTCAAATGGATTTATAAAACCAAGCAAGATGTAGATGGAAATGTGCAGAAGCACAAGGAAAGGTTAGTTGCAAGGAGTTTTACACAATGACCTGGAATAGACTTCAATGAAACATTTGTGCCAGTTGCGTGCATGGACACAATTAGAACTATGTTGGCCATTGTTGTGCATAATAAATGGCATGTTCATCAAATGGATGTAAATTTGGTATTTTTGAATGGTCATTTAGAAGAAGAAGTATATGTGGAGCAACCACAAGGCTATGAGATTCCAGGACAAGAAAACAAAGTATACAGATTGAAGAAGGCATTGTATGGATTAAATCAAGCTCCCAGATCTTGGTACAATCACATAGATTCCTATCTCACTCAGAATGGATTTCAAATAAGTGATTGTGAGTCAACAATGTACATCAAAGAAAATCAACAAGGTAATATGTTGATTGTTTTCTTATATGTAGATGATTTGATTTTTACAGGTGACTTTGGCATAGAATAATTTAAGTCAGTCACGAAGAATGAATTTGAAATGAATGATTTGGGGATTATGAGATATTTTGTCGGTATTGAAGTTCACCAATCCAAAGCTGGTATATTTATTTCACAATCTAGATATGCTCATGAAATCTTGAAAAGATTCAACATGATAAATTCCAAAAGAACCTCAACACATGTCATAACAGGATTGAAGTTAAGCAAGGAATACGAAAGATCTAAAGTGGATCCCACAGTGTTTAAAAGGTTGGTAGGCAACCTTATGTATCTGAAAACAACAAGGCATGATATTATGTATGGAGTGAGTTTGATTTCAAGGTTCATGGAACCTCCAAAAGAATCCCATTGGAAGGAAGGAAAAAGAATTTTGAAATATGTGAATGGAACTAAAAATTTTAGCATTATGTATTTTACTTCAGAAGATTTTAAACTTGTTGGATACACTGACAGTGATTGCGAGGCAGCATAGATGATAGGAAAAGTACCTCTGGGTACACATTTTATTTTGGAACATGCATAGTGTCATGGGCATCAAGGAAGCAACCCATTGTGACTCTTTCTTCAGCAGAAGTTGAATATGTCGCAACTACAAGTGCAACTTGTCAAGTTTTTCGGATGAGAAGAATGTTAAAATATTTGAAGCAGGAACAACAGGAACCAACTACAATGTTTTGTGACAACAATTCTGCCATTGTGATGTCCAAGAATCATGTGTTTCACAAGAAAACCAAGCACATTGATACAAGGTAGTATTTTATCAGAGAAATGGTAAATACCAAAGAAATTTGCTTAGAATTTTGCAGGTCTAAAGAAAAAATTGCAGATATATTTACAAAATATTTGGCAAGAGATGCATTTTAGAAACTGTGCAGTTGTCTAGGAGTCGGTGCAGTTGCAATTATTTGATAGTTTATGTCAATCTAAGTTTTTTGATAAAATTGTTTGTGTTTTGTGATTCACACCCACTTATAATTAAGGGGGAGTGTTGGGAATTTTAATTATAAGTCGTGAGCTTTACGCTTATGTGGACTCAGTGTGTCACAGAAAGTAGGAGTGTTACTCAGTGAGACACGACAAGCAAGAGTGTTAGTAGGAGCACTATTAAATGAGCCGATTTTTATCTTTCTCGAGCTTTGTTATGCAGATAGAGTGAGTCGAATTTATTGTTGTCTTAAATGTTTAACTCGATTTACTTCTACATGAAGTCTCAGTCTCAGTCTATTTATTTCCCGATTCTGTAAAGAGGTCTATACACATATACAGAGAGCGGAAGTGAAATAGTTGATAGTTAGAAGCAACAACAACTGTGAAGGGAGTAGAAGAAGTCTTTGTTTTTTTTTTTGCTGAAAGTCTATAAAAGTCTCTGAAGCCAAAGCTCTGCATCATTTCGTATGTTGTAACTGCGCATAGCATTCAAGTTGGTAATATATCACGTATATGTGTGTTAATATAATTATGAGTTATGTTGTGTTCAAACACTTTGAAAATACATTCTCTTTGTTTATGGGCAAGCTTAAGTTAGCTTTGTATGTTCTTGAATCTACACTGAAAGTATACATGTTAGCTTATGTGCTAAGTGTAGCACAGTGTTAATTTTATTTCAGAAATTACTTTGTTAAGTGCGCTCTGAAAAGTCTGAGCAATGTAGATCGGAGAGATGACACCCGCAACTCTACTAGTGACATTGGGAGCCGCATTGTTCATCATCAATTTGCATCCTCCAACTCGTGGAGATGATGAGACGTTGGATTGGAAACATGCACACGCCACTTTCTATGAAGGAACTGATGCTTGTAGAACATTTGGTTAGGATAGTTTCACCTTGACCTAAAAGATTAGATAAGTATTTGTTACTATGTTATTTATTTTATAGAGTTAAATATAATCAAACAAGATATTTGATCGGATCCACATAAATTACATTGTGTATTAATCTAGAAGGAGCATGTGGATATAAATTTATACAACCAAGGAAATTGTAAGCCACGTTGGAAGAAAAATAACATCAAAAGTTATGAAATTAATATGATAATATAAGAGGCACAAGATCAAAATATTGGAATGATCTTGACATTTAAGGAAAACCAATCAAAAGGATCTTGACACCACCAAGGAAAACCAATCAAAGGGATTTTGGCACCAACAGATTATGGATCCTTAACGAAAAGAATCTGGATTCTTTATCTTTAGATTGAACATCAATGCCTTATACAAAAACTTGGGTATTAAACTGGAGCAATTGACATGCACTAATGGATGCTTCACAGTAACCAATTTCCAATTACAAACTTATCATGGAAATGATCGATAGTTAACTGGGTATAATCAATAGATAATATTAAAGTCTAATATTTTCCAATTGAAGAAATTTCAAGAACTCATAAAGCAAATCCTTCATTTTGATGCGTCAAAATGACCGCCCGCTGTGTATCGTTTGACTAAATTCTCAAGGTTTTATTAGAATATTATTGTGGCAAATGTATAAAAAGATAAATACATTGGTGTGTAATGAGAATATTGTTAAGGAATTGAATATAATCGAAACAGGTCATGTAACTTGTTTAGGTTATATTTGTATGGTAGGGTGGTAAAATGGAAATGGAAGATTATATATTTTTAGGTTAAGAATGTAAAAAAAAATTAAGTAGATTTTTTTTTATGTAAAAAAAGAGTAGCATTTGTTAAGATCTTATCATGTAACTTATAATAAGTGAATAAGTTGAGAAAATAATAATTTGAATTTAAGTTGAGA
>JZKD02S1672840.1:1563099-1575606 GCA_000966675.3 Picea glauca | reverse complement strand
ATTTCTTTAAATTTAAATTAATTTTATTTTATTTTATTTAAGAAATAAAAATTATTTTATCGATTGTTTAAATTCAAATGTAGATTTTTGTATTGGTTCAAATGATATGGTGTTACTAAATTAGCCTTGGTGTAGGGCATAAAATTTATTTAAAAATTAAAATAATTCACAAAAATTCAATTGGGCACATGTATGATTTTTTCATCATTTTTGCTACCTTGCATTTATTCTCTTATCATTCAGCTAGTTTGCATTTATTTTCTTGTTAGTGCTATCACAAGCATTGTTAGTACCTGCAAGGCTTTAGCTACACCTGTAGATTGGATTGATTTGTAAACATTTGCATGGTAGATCTGTGGAATAAACATGGATATTCCCTCCTCTTGGAGCTCTAAAAGCATCACAAGTTGCCACATTGTTTTGCAAGAACATATGTATATTCTTCACTAAGTGATTGGATCAACCACACCTCTTAATTAATATGCATGAAGCCACACCTCCAATAATGGAAGACAACATAGAAACATCGACATATGAAATCATGATTTTTCCTAGAGAATTTAATCTACAATAGATCAGTTCCTTCAAAATTGTGAAAGAGGCTTTCAACAAACTCCACTCATCTCACAATAAATTATTGTGGGGTCTCACCTTCACCCTAATATTCCCCCTTTCCATTGCAAGTATGGGGCAAAACTTCATCATAGACTTTAGGGGACAAAGGATTTGTCCATATATGTCAATGCTAATGATCCTCAACCAAGATAATCCCACACCTAGTTCCTTGAGTGTGTTTCTTTAAGACCGTTGTGGATCCCTCTATATTTTCACATGATGCTAAGTGAAGTTGGTGGCTACCAATGTTATACAATAATGCACCTTGACTAGTGTAGTGGGGATTATGCCCACCCTATCTTTATTTTTTGGTGGTTTGTTGATACTCCAACTAGATTGATTTTTTTATTGACATATATAATATAAGCATACCCTACTTTCATGGAATCATAGAGAGCCTATATATTGGTGTAAAAATATTCTTCACTCTAATATATCTGATAAATCTTCCAACCAAATTCCCCCAAGTAGTTTTAGAGGTATATACAAGAAATTTGTGTAGGAGAAATCCATCTATTCAAAACACATATTATTTCACTGAAGATGGTAATTGTTACAATGAATCATGGTAGGAGAATGCTTACAACAAGTACACATGATACAAGTAACAACACACATGGAAAAATATATCATTAATACATGCAATGAGAGAATGAACAACAACACATGGAAATGAAGCCTAGACGTACTTAGTTATCATATGATATGTTAAAATAGGTTCAAATCCCACTACTTCTTCCTCCTTGATTATAAAGGTAGATGATACTAGTATAATAACATTTCCAACACATGAAACATTGTCATATATTTGCAAACCATGTAATTTACCCATTACTTGTACTTGTTGATTCCAAGAGTTGGCGATGAATATGGCTATGGAATTTAGTTCCTTTTAAGAGAATCACATTGTTGAATGTTACAAGTCCCATATTTGTCAGCAAGTTACTATCTATAGGTACAAAAGATATAAATTCATTAAGACAATGATAACAATTTTGGTGACAATGGAGATAACAATATTTAAGTATATTTTCCTCATTTTCCTTTCACTGCAATTTTCCTAATATAATTAAGCATGAAAACTATGTCTAAAGTCTCCCATCCATATAATTATCTCTATGTCTTCAATGGCTAAATCTACTTCACTTGAATTTAACATGGATACAAAATCAATATTTGAACTAAATAAAGATATAATAAAATTTTATAACTTTATACAATTTAACCTATGAATCCATTTGTTGGGAGATTTGCATCTCTTTTGATAATTGCAATGAATTATGGAAATATTTTAAAATACATATTCCACCCATAGTTCACATGTTCATAGCCCATTTTTATTGTTGATATCCATGCCTATTCATTATTATAGAAAACACAAATACACGAAAACAAAATTGTTTTCCTTCTACTCTACATTATATGGCCATTAATAAGTATTAAAAAGTTAATACATGTGTTTCAAATTAAATTATAACATTATTGATAAGAATAAAATCTAAGTTTAATTTTAATTTATACTCTTACATTGGGAATAATGTTTATACCACTTGAAAAAATGTTATTTTTTGCAATTATGATCATGGGTCCAAAAATAATTACACTATTAATAATGCCACATATTTAATGCATTATGTACATACGGATAGGTGATTCTTGGTTAAACTGTGTGTAACTATAAAAGTTGTATAATTTAAACACTAAGTAGACTTAAAACAGTGGAAGATATTACTTTTGTGTCCATGGCTAGAACCTCCCATAGATTGATCGACTTAGAACTACATTGCCACGTGGGAGGTACTCTACTAGAAATATGACACATTGGAATAATTTTGACACAACAACTACTACTATCTTGAAGATTTAAGTCATGGTAAAATCATTTTATTCAAGTACATGTAGTAGATATGATATTTAAATGTTGAAGCCTTGATTATGGTTTTTTCTCTTGATATTCTTACTTTCTACAAAGGTATCAAAGTCAATTCCATCAAGGTGATTATGAATATGAGGGTGAGAGTGGGGTAGGGGAAGTAATATATCAAACATAATATATGTTCTCTATTATTCCCCCCAGCCCCACCCTCAGGGGTGGTATTAATTTTTCTCTATTATTCCCCCCAACCCCACCTTCAATATGAGGGTGGGGGTGGGGAGGATAATAGATAAACATTAATAACACCCCTAAGGGTGGGGGTGGTGGCAATAATAGAGAAAACTTAATATTTTTTCTCTATTATTCTCCCCACCCACACCCTCATATTGGGTGGGGGGAATAATATAGAAGAATTATTAAGTTTTCTATATTATTTCCCCCACCCTCATATATGAGGGTAATAAGTTTTCTATATTATTCCCCCCATCCTCACCCTCATATTGAGGGTGGGGGGTGGGGCGAATAATAGAGAAAAACTTAATAATTCTTCTCTATTATTCCCCGTTGATGGTGGGGGTGGGGCGAATAATAGAGAAAAACTTAATAATTCTTCTCTATTATTCCCCCCACCCCCACCCTCATATAGAAAAACTTAATAATTCTTCTCTATTATTCCCCCCACCCCCACCCTCATATATATTTAGGGTGGGGGTGGGGCGAATAATAGAGAAAAATTAATAATTTTTCTCATTTATTCCCCCCACCCTCATATTGAGGGTGGGGATGGCGGGAATAATAGAGAAAAATTATTTAGTTTTCTCTATTATTCCCCCCATCCGCATATATGAGGGTGGGGTTGGGAGGAAAAATAGAGAAAAATTATTAAGTGTTCTCTATTATTCCCCCCACCCACACCCTCATATAGGGTGGGGGTGGGAGGAATATTAGAGAAAACATTTCTCATATATGAGAGTCGGGGTGAGGGGAATAATAGAGAAAAAATATTAATTTTTCTCTATTATTCCCCCCATCCTCACCCACATATATGATGGTGGGGGCGGGAGGAATAATAGATATTGAGGGTGGGGGTGGGGGGAATAAGGGGAATAATAGAGAAAAATTATTAAGTTTTCTCTAATAGATATTGAGGGTGGGGTTGGGGGGAATAAGGGGAATAATAGAGAAAAATTATTAAGTTTTATCTATTATTCCCCCCACCCCTGCCCGCATATATGAGGGTGGGGGTGGGGGTGGGGGGAATAATAGAGAAAAAATATTAAGTTTTCTCTATTATTCCCCCCCCCCCTCATATAGGGTGAGGTTGGGGGGAATATTAGAGAAAACATTTTTCATATATGAGGGTGGGGGTGAGGGGAATAATAGAGAAAAAATATTAAGTTTTCTCTATTATTTCTCTCACCCCCACCCTATATATGAGGGTGGGGGTGTGTGCAATAATAGAGAAAACTTACAAATTTTTCTCTATTATTCCCCGTACCCCCACCCTCATATATATTAGGGTGGGGGTGGGGGGAATAATAGAGAAAAATTATTAGAGGGTGGGGGTGGGAGAAATAATATGAGAAAACTTAATAATTTTTCTCTATTATTCCCCCCAGCCCCACCCTCATATTGAGGGTTGGGGTGGGGGGAATAATAGAGAAAACACTCCTCATGTTTTTTATATGAGGGTGGGGGTGGGGGGAATAATAGAGAAAATATTCCTCATGTTTTTTATATGAGGGTGGGACTGGGGGGAATAATAGAGAAAACATTATTGTGTTTTCACTATTATTCCCCACACCTACGAGGTTGGGGGTGGGGGGAATAATAGTGAAAACATATTAAGTTTTCTCTATTATTCCCCCACCCTCACCCTCATAATAATTTTTTCACTATTATTCCCCCCACCCCCACCCTCATAGGTGGGTGGAATAATAGAGAAAACATTATTATGAGGGTGAGGGTGGGGGTGGGGGTGGGGGGAATAATAAAGAACATTTATGGGAATAATAGAGAAAAATTATGGGAATAATAGAGAAAAATTATTAAATGTTTTCTATTATTCCCCACACCCCCACCCTCATATATGAGGGTATATGAGGGTGGGGGTGGGGGGAATAATACAAAAAACCTAATAGTTTTTCTCTATTATTCCCCCACGTAGGGGGAATAATTGAGAAAACTTAATAATTTTTCTCTATTATTACCCCCACACCCACCCTCAAGGTGATTACAAATTAACAAGAACATAATAATGAAGTTCAATGCAATCCTATGACTCAATGATGGTTATGTATGAATTCCTAGGAACCATTTATATTGACTCTCGGTGGAGGACTCATACTAAACAAAATAGTAAACCATTTTCTAAACATGAAGGGATTTTTCTTATTTCTGCAATGGTGGGAAAGTGGCCTTTCATTTTATTGTACATCTATTGATTATTGTAAATGTGGTTGATTTTTCTTTTTTTCATTTGTTTCTTTTGTTTTGCAATTCACATTCACCTTTTTTAGAACAATCTCAAATAAATGTCGGACATAAGTTCTCTAACACTTTTCAAAAAAGTTTTTTCTATAGTTATGGTCAACAAAGTTGGAAAACAAACATTTTCCAGAACTTATAAGAGAAATAATCTCTATGCGAACACCATAGTGGAGTAAGATAATATTGTAGCAAAATGATCCTATTTCTCATAAAATTTCAAGCATGAGCAATGATCTACCATGAGATAATTTGTGTGCATCATGGAATGATGTCCCCGAGGAGTTTTTCCAATTCTAAAGCTACCCGGATTCTAAAAAAAAACAAAGTTCCATATTGATCAAAACAATGACTCCATATATCATGGGATTCCAACAATTGGAAGGGAATTTTCTACATAATTATATTTTTCTAACCCATATAGTGTTCACATAGGGATTTTTTTCCAATAATTTCAGGTAAAGTATTGTTTTACAACACTATTTTATGGCAGCTACCGCAAAATAGTTTCAACGGGTGTGGGAGAAGTTATGTCAAGTATTTATTTGATTCTGGCATCGGATTTTTTCTTGACCAACGAAAGAGAATTGAATATAAATTACAAAACAAAATATTCAAATAAAATATTGAAAACCTCTTCATGTTTATTTCCTAGGATGGACCACTCCTCCCATTTGAAAGTTATTAATTCATCCCTATCTTGGGGGGTCACAAAATGAAGGAAGTTTTGATCAATTTGGAAGAAGAGTCTTGAACAAGTGATTTCCATTGTAGGGCCCCAAGAGAGGGTTCATAATTTGTTATCACATGATATGTGATTGATTGGAAGGAAAATATTGATCTCTAATTAAACCCCATAAGAAAGGTATCATGACTATCATCATCTACACACATTTCAAATATTCAAGAATCTTAGTGATCCAGGTGGATATTGGTGGCCACCCACCTATTCCACTTGGACCCCCACCATTGCTTCTTTCAGTTTTTCAGTTTCCGCACAGTTTACTATTTTTAGCAGTTTTTCAGGTCCTGAACTTCCGGAGCCATTTTGAGGCCCTAAATGGTGTTTTTTGAGAAAACGGGGAGCAACATGAAATGTAGTAACAAGGTATTGAGCAGGTCAAACAAAGATCGTATGCCAAAGTTACGTCCCTGGGAAGTTGATGTACTAATTTACCATAACGAGGCCCATAGTCTTGGCATTTCATCTCGTAGGGTTAGGTCTTTGGATGTTTAGGGTTTTCCATTGTTTCTCAATAATAATAGGCCTTCGAGCCTCATTGTAACATAGTTCAGAGGCCAGTAGCCACCACATCTCTTCTCAGAGATAAGCTACCAGTGCCCTAGCTAGTTTATTTCCATTCTGTCTGTAAGCATATTTCAGTCATTTGTTGTTAATGAAACAAAGTCTTATTTCCGTTGCATCTCTGTTTTTATGTGTATTTATGTATTTCAATGTGTTCCTACATAAATCTGTATCGGTGGTTTTAGAGAAGTCTGCTCATTCTTGATCCTTCTTTGCATGTCCCCAACGAGGTCGAGGTATAAGGAGTTAGGGCTTGATCTAGTTGAACCTTTGCAAGATCATCCTCACAAACCCCGACGACCGCCCATGGGGGAAGAAAAGAAAGATGAGGGAGCAAGAGATCCTATCAAAATGTTGCTCAAGGAGGCCCTCGAGAAACAAAGGAATGGGATGATGGACAACTTTTCCTAGATCCTTCAACGGATGCCCACTGGCGACGCATCTACAGCCAACAACCACTCTAGAGGCACCACTCCTTTTAAGGTACAAGTAAACTTTGACATTCCCATATTTGAGGGCCAAATAGATGTAGATGTCGTAGATAGATGGTTGAATCTATTAGAAGGATATTTATTGGTTCATGACTTTTTGGACCGAGAAAGGATTATTTTTTCACTCCTCAAAGCCGCCACCCATGTCAAGAATTGGTGGGAAACCTACTGGGAGCAACAGGGTGAGGGGAAACCCTCTCTGTTCTCAATTGCACCCACTTGGAACTCTTTTTGAGATTCCATCAAAGGGGAGCTATGAGGAGCTATGAGGACAAATACATACAATGGACTATGCTACGACAACAAAGGGACCAAGATGTGCATGAGCTGATGAATCTGTTTCATACCCTACACACAAAGTTGGGTATCAAATATTCCGAGAAACATTTGGTGTTAAAGTACCACATTTGTCTGCACAGATACATTCAGGAGGAAATGGAGTTCCTTGACATCTCTTCGCTTGGTGTGGCATACCGATATGCTGCCAAGATTGATAAGAAGTTCAAACAGAAGAAGCAAGACTTTGGGTCTGGGAATCAGAAGCAAGGGAAAAGTACCCCCAAAACATAGAACAAAGGACCAATCCAAGGCAGGGAAACCTAGGACAACCCGCCAAAGCCGCAAGAAAAGAACAACACCATGAAGCCAAAAAAGGACACGGGGAAGTGGTCTGAGTTCCATAAGAGCTCCACCCACAACACAAGTGAGTGTCCGGCCAAGAAGTCACTGGTAGCTGAGTTGAAGGCTTCTGAATCAGATGCATGCTCCAACTCTAAACCAGAACCTGACAAGGGGAATGACAGGGGGAAGAATATTATTGATGAAGAGACTAATGCCACCGTTTCCACCACAAAGATCCATAAGGAGGAACCAAAATACCTAGAAGAGGTTGAGCGTCTCTTCCATTCCAAGATGTGGGTAAAGGGTTCCCTGTTGCAGTTCATTGTCAACAGCGGGAGCCAGAAGAACCTCATATCGGTAGAGGTTGTGAAGCAACTGGGCTTGCCGACCACATCACACCCACAACCATACACCATCGGGTGGCTACACCAAGGATGGGACCTCCGCATCAGCCAACAATGTCGCCTTCCCTACAACATCAAGCCCTTCACGGATGAGGTATTATGTGAAATTGCTCCTCTTGATGTTTCTGATGTATTATTAGGCCAACCGTACTTGTGGAAGAGACATGTTGTGTATGATTCCAGGCCTCGTGCTGTTATTTTCACTTTGGGCAATAAGCTATATAGGATACCGAAGATATCACCGCCTACCACCATCTCTTTGGTTACTACAAAACAATGCAGTAAGCTCATTTCCAAAACCAGGAAATTTGTTTTCCTGATGATCCGCCCTCGGGGAAAGAAGAAGACTGTGGCCATGAACTCTAGACAGGTCCCCTCTACATGAAAACAATAGATGGATAAGTTCATGGAGGATTACGAGGACATATTTACCCTCCCCTGCAGGGGTGCCTCTACACTACCAGGTCAAGCACCCCATCGATATGACCCCAGGTGCATCGCTGCCCAATGGACCAATATATCGGCACTCTGGTATGGAGAATGATGAAATCAAGAGGAAGATTCATGAGATGTTGCAAAAAGGTCACATCTGACCAATTTCATCGCCCTGTGGTTGCCCGATCGTGTTGGTGCAGAAGAAGGATGGGACTTAGAGACTCTGCATTAACTATCGGGCACTGAACAAGATCATTGCCCAGAATAGGTACCCAATCCCACATATTGATGACCTTCTGGACCAAATCAAGGGGGTGAAATATTTCAGCAAGACTGACTTGAAGTCTGGGTATCACTAGGTACCAATCGAACCCTCTGAAGTGTGGAAGAATGCCTTCAAATCCAAGGAGGGCCTTTTCGAATGGTTGGTCATGCCTTTCAGGTTGACGAATGCCCATGAAACCTTCATGAGGCTAGTGGATGACATCTTGTGGCCATTCACCAAATAATTTGTAGTGGTGTACCTGGATGACATTCTGATCTTCAACCAGAGTTGGGAAGAGCACCTCCACCACATCCGACAGGTCCTCCAAACACTCCGACAACACAAGTTGTGTTCCAATTTGGAGAAATGCACTTTTGGCATGACCCAGGTTTAGTATATGGGATACATTATTGATGAGCGGGGGTGCATGTGGATCTAGTAAAGATCCAAGTCATTCGGGATTAGCTAGCCCCAACCACCCTAACATAGCTTTGTAGCTTTTTGGGTCTTTCCAATTTATACCACAGGTTCATGTTAGGATTCTCTCATATCACTTGGCCCTTGAGTCAAGTCACCAAGGGAGGAGCGAAAGAAAAATTCTTTTGGTATGAATCTCAACAGAAGGAGTTCAGGGAGTTGAAACATTGCCTCTACTCTGCACTAGTGCTCACATAACTATACTTACAACAACCATTTGAGATCGAGTCAGATGCCTCTGACTATTCTATTGGGGCATTCCTTACTCAACATGGGAATCCAGTGGCATATCATAGTGCGATACTTTTCGAAAAAGTCCAAAAGTATCCCACTTATGAAAAAGAGATGTATTCCATTGTGCAAGATTTCCAGCAATGGAAGCATTACATTTTGGGAAAGGAAACGATCATCCACACAGACCACCGACCCCTATAGTTCATACAGACACAAGGGAAGTTGAAGAACGATCACCATTAGAAGTGGTCCACATACCTGCAAAAGTTTCATTTGAACATTAAGTACAAGAAAGGAAGCACCAATAATGTTGTAGACTGCCTCAACCGACCACCCATCATGGCGCTAACCACTTTGCTCAACTCTTGTGGGCACGAGACTTCTGATTGGCCGCTTCTCTACACAAGTGATCTAGAATTCATTCACACATATAATACACTCTTGGAGGGTAAGAAAGTTTCCAATTTTCACCTCTAGGATGCCCTACTATGTCACCTGGGACACCTTTGTGTTCCTTCAAGCGAGCGTGCCAAGATGATTTGGGAGGCGCACTATAGTCGGGTCACTGGGCATTTCGGGGTCGAGAAAACCATGGTAGTATTGCAAAAGTATTTCTATTGGTCGAACCTTCGACAAGATATCGGGAAGTACATCAAGTCCTACACTGCTTGCGCCATTGCCAAACTGACCATCAAGAAGCAAGGCCTCTATACTCCGCTTCCTACCCCTAGTTGACCTTGGGAATCCATCTCTATGGATTACATGTTGGTCCTTACTTCTACTAAGCATGGAAATGACTATGTTTTTGTGGTCATCGACAGATTCTTGAAGATTTCCATTATGATGGCCTGCAAGAAGAATATCATGGTAGAATCCACTACTAAACTCTTCTTGGAATGAGTGTGGGTACACTTTGGGATCCCATCGTCTATCATTTTAGATCAAAATAGCAGGTTCCTCAGTACATTTTGATCTAGCCTCTGGTCGATGTTGGACACCAATCTCACCAAGTCGACATCTTTCCATCTACAAATTGATGGCCAGACAGAGGTCGTCAACCGGATGATCATACACATTCTACGCATGTACAACTCAAAGAATCCATGGACATGGGATGAGAGCCTCCCCTATGTACAACACTGCTACAACCGGGCTCTCCATAGCTCAACCAGCCACAACCCCTTTCAAGTGGGCTTGGGATTCTAGTCACTATGTCCCATTGACATAGTCATGCCATTTGTGGCTACTCAGGAAGATTAAGCTCATTTCTAGTCTGAGGCTGACAAGGCAAACAAATTCATTAAGTGCATTCAACACATCCACCAATAGTTTCATGACATCTTGGATAGAGCCAATGCTAAGTACAAGCAATGACATGATCAACATTGGGTGCCACACAACTTCCAAGTGGGCAATAAAGTGTGGCTACATTTGCAAAAGGAGCACCTTGATGGAGCCCACCACAAGATTCACCCTCTTTGATATGGGTCGTACATCATCACCAAGGCTATATGGGACAATTCCTTTGAGCTTAGCATTCCAAAATTCCTTGGTCTGCACCCAGTGTTCAATGTGGACCGCCTTCGGCCCTACTTTCCACCTCTACTAGACACATCCGGCATGGAAGAACAACTCACACCAACATAGTTAAATCCAGACTGCATGGAACAAGCCACAACTAATCAGATCATGGATACACAGATCAAGTGTACCTGAAAATGAAGGATACCTCTATATCGAGTTGTGAAAGCAGACCAACTCCTTCACCAAGGCAAGTGGCTCACCAAGGACCAAGTTCAACAGAAGTTTCCTCATCTCATGGAGGAACTCAATGCAATGGGGAACATTGCTTCCTAAGGGGGGAGGAATGATCCAGGTGGATATTGGTGGCCACCCACCTATTCCACTTGGACCCCCACCATTTCTTCTTTCATTTTTTCAATTTCTGCACAGTTTACTATTTTTAGCAGTTTTTCGGGTCTTGAACTTCCGAAGCCGTTTTGAGGCCCTAAACGATGTTTTTTGAGAAAACAGGGAGCAACATGGAACACAATTCAATGTTTCTCACCCAAAAGTTGTAGTCCTCAGATATATACTTCTAACAAGGTCTTGAGCATGTCAAATGGAGATTGTATGCCAAAGTTACATCCCTGTGAAGTTGATGTACCAATTTACCCAAACAGGGCCCATAGTCTTGGCATTTCATCTCCTAGGGTTAGGTCTTTAGATGCTTAAGGTTTTCCATTATTTCTCAATAATAATAGTCCTTCGTGCCTCATTTTAACATAGTTCAGAGGCCAGTAGTCGCCCAATCTCTTCTTAGAGATAAGCTACCAACGCCCTAGCTAGTTTATTTCCATTTTGTATGTAAGCATATTTCAGTCATTTGTTATTAATGAAATGAAGTCTTATTTCTGTTGCATCTCTGTGTTTATGTGTATTTCTACATTTCATTGTGTTCCTACATAAATCTGGATCACTTAGGCTTTGTATATCACACATAGCTTAGAGGTTGGGATGGTCATTGATATACAAATAAATCAAGGAAATTGTAACATTATTCTTTCCATAATGCTTATGTTTATATATATATATATATATATATATATATATATATATATAACGATGCTTAATTGTGACATTGATATAACGATGCTTATAGTATGGCATCAAATTCAAATCAAATTATAGTATGATTTTCTTGAATGGAATAATTTCGATGTGTAGACATCGTATAACCATTATTTTTTTATTCCAAATGTACTAGTATCAATGCTTGGTTTCCAATTGCATTATTTTTGTTTTGAAGCTTTCAACGATAAAATATGCAACACATCCACCATGAAAAATGTTTGCAGGTCTCAGATATTTTGATCCCTCTTAGTGCTTCATCGATTCGATGTCAAGATGGATCTAGAGTGGTTTTATTTTATTTATTATGTTGATGTGAAGATGGATAATAAATAAAATAAAACCACTCTAGATCCATCTTGACATCAAATCTCTGAAGCACTCAGAGGGATCAAAATATCTAAGACCTGCAAACATTTTTCATGGTGGATGTGTTGCATATTTTATCGTTGAAAGCTTCAAAACAAAAATAATGCAATTGGAAACCAAGCATTGATACTAGT
This sequence comes from Picea glauca, assembly GCA_000966675.3. NCBI lineage: Eukaryota > Viridiplantae > Streptophyta > Pinopsida > Pinales > Pinaceae > Picea > Picea glauca. The sequence continues at coordinate 1,563,261 of JZKD02S1672840.1, read as the reverse complement.
ACATTTGGGATCAAAAAATAATGGTTATACGATGTCTACACATTGAAATTAGTCCATTCAAGAAAAATCATACTATAATTTGATTTGAATTTGATGCCATACTATAAGCATCATTATATCAATGTCACAATTTCAAAATGTTTGTATATCCACATTTATGAT
>JZKD02S1672840.1:1517705-1558659 GCA_000966675.3 Picea glauca | reverse complement strand
CCATGTGTCAAATCCATATTGAGCACAGAAGGAATTACACATCTCCCTCATATTGGGATGTGGAAAGCGCCTTTCAGTGCAATCAACATTGTTGAGATACTACAACCATGAATCATCACCATTTATATGACCCAAAGGGAGACATATATGAGGTTAAATTTATATGTAATGGTGTAATTGATATCATAATAATTGGGTACATAACATTTGGTATCATTGCATATGGTCCTTGGTTGTATCCTTCAAAACAAGTCATCCGATTATTTTTTATATAACTTTTTCTTAGGGAATTTTCAAATAGTGAAATTTTTAGGGTGCTTAAAGGGTACAACAAAGTATATAGTGTTAAACTTTCATATGTTGGTTCTCTATACTTTTCAAGTTACAAAATATGGAAGTTAGGGTTTTTAAATGGTCCTAAAACCGATCTCAAATAGGTATTCTTGGTAAAATAGTGATATATGACCCTAGAGAGATCCAAATTAAGTGCAACTAGTCACATTGGAAAAAATGTGGACCATATTATTTGAGGTCAAAATTTTAGAAGCATATCTAAAATTGGACATGTAGAAGGTTGTACAAGTTTTCTCTCCCGAAAGGGCTAAAACCAACAAGGTAATGGGAAATTACCATAACTTTCTCTTAGCATGTCAAAATTTGGCAAAAAATATGGAAATGTAAAGAAGACATTGAGGCCAATACATTTCAATTTTTTAGATTCATGGGTGTTGAAATTTCATAGATACATCAAGTGCAAGTTTGACCAATAGGACAATATCCAAATGAAGGTTTTAAAAGTTAAGATAACCTAAAATTAGCATAAATTTTGATTGGTAGGTTTAATTAAGGTGATTCAAAATCCATTGGAAATAGAAAATACCATAGAATATACTGGGAAAATGATCATAATTAATTGGGATATATATTGAAGGTTTGGGAGCTAGAATCTAATGGTTTCTGTGTAAACCCTAAATCAAAATCAATGGAAATGTTTACATTTACAGGAGATGAAGATAAATATAAAATCAATCATGTAGATTGGTTGAGGATGGTAAATTATTATTATTATGATTTTTAGTATTTCTTTCTTTTCTTTTCAGGGTGAGCTTCTAAGTGGTGGAAATTTCTTGATGAAGATACTATATGAAACACCACATGGGAATAATTTGAAGAAATGTTCTCAGATAGATGGATCCAGAAGAAAAATATGCATATAATTGAAGATAAATTCAATGAAGTTAGAGAAGAAATTTTGAAATTGTAGAAAGATAATAAGGAATTAAAACAAGAGATGAAGAATAAGGGTGATGGCTTATCACATACACATGACCTTAATGAATAACTCATAGAGCCCATGTGTGCAATATCTAAAATTGTACATGTATAAGGTTGTCAAGTTTTCTCTCCTGAAAGGGATAAAACCAACAAGGTATTGGGAAATTACCATAACTTTCTCTTGGCATGCCAAAATTTGGCAAAAATTATGGAAATGTAAAGAAGAAATTGAGGCCAATACATTACAATTTTTTAGACTCATATGTGATGAAATTTCATAGATACATCAAGTTCAAGTTCTCCCAATAGGACAATCTCCAAATGAAGGTTTTAAAAGTTAAGATAACCTAAAATTAGCATAAATTTTGATTGGGAGGTCTAATTAAGGTGATTCAAAATCCATTGGAAATATAAAACACCATAGAATATACTAGGAAAATGATCATAATTAATTGGGATATATATTGAAGGTTTGGGAGTTAGAATCTAACGATTTCTGTGTAAACCCTCAATCAAAATCAATGGAAATGTTTACATTTACGGGAGATGAAGATAAAGATGAAATCAATCATGTAGATTGGTTGAGGATGGTAAATTGTTATTATTATTATTACTTTCTTTTATTTTCAGGGTGAGCTTCTAAGTGGTGGAAAAGTCTTGATGAATATACTATATGAAACACCACATGGGAATAATTTTAAGAAATGTTCTCAGATAGATGGATCCAAAAGAAAAATATGCACATAATTGAAGATGAATTAAATGAAGTTAGAGAAGAACTTTTGAAATTGTAGAAAGATAATAAGGAATTAAAATAAGAGATCAAGAATAAGGGCAATGGCTTATCACATACACATGACCTTAATGAAGAACTCATTAAGGATTTTAACAAATTAAAAAAAACAAAAACAAAGGATGAGTCAAGGGGAGAATTGAAAAAGAAAAGTGAAGAAATCAAAAGGTTGTGTAAACATAACTAAGAACTTATTATTGATGTTAAGAATGTGAAAATTTGTCACAAATATGTAGAATCAAAGATCAATAGTGAAGAAATGAAAAAAAAATTGTTGAAAAATCCCTAGATGTTGATATCACCAAAGAAGAAATGAAGAAATAATTTAAGAAGGCATAATAATTAGATAGATGGAATTGCATTACAACTTCAAAAAGAGAAATAAGACATATTCAATAAGGTCATCACTAAAATAATTGAAGAATTTGAGCTCCAACTTGAGGATGTACATGTCAAATATGATGGTATTATCTCAAAGGTTGGAGTAGTTAAAACCCAAGTGCAAAGGATAGAGGATTCAAATTTGTCTCTAAAAATAATATTGATTATATGGATGTGTAGAATGAAGGGAATGAAACCATATCAACACCCTCATTACCATGAAAGTTTTCAAGAAAGAAAAGAAGGTCAATATTAGAATTACAAAGGAAGAAGATGGAATATTAAACAATATTCAGGGAATAGGGCATCATAAAACCRTTACTCAATAGAATRTTATCAAAGACCAACAACTACAACAAATRGGAAAATTMATAGYAACAAAACATGAAATAAACGGGAAAAACATTATGCAACAACCAACTATMAAGTATTAAGACMAAAAATAATTGAGTTTGGATGGATGGATCATCATCAATGGAAACMAGAAAKAATGACAATAAGGAAATCATGATACTTRGTTTCATCTCATGTAAATATATTAACTGCAAATCTTTGTGGACAAAATTTTCAAACGAGGATACTATGATATGACCTCGAGGGAGGCATATATGGGGTTAAATGTATTGTAATGGGGTAATTGTATATATAATGCAGATTGGCCTAATAAAGGGCCCATGTGTGCAATGAATATATATTAATATATTTGGAGGTTATCCTATTCTATAAGGAGTTATTGTGTAACACATATATCTTATCTACTTTGGAGTTGTGTTCCATGATCATATCTTGTGTGATCCATTTTATCATGATAATTTAATGGTTTGTTACACAAAAACTATTTCCCATCCTAAACTCATGACCACAAGTGATACTATTTTGGAGTGTCGATGTAGGAATACAAAGGGAAAAACATATAATTTTGAAACATAGATTGCATAGAAAAACATGGAAGGAAAGAGATATATGTTAGGATATTTAGACACTTAGGAGTTAGTAAAGATCAACTTTGTCTAATGTGTCATTACGTAAAAGTGTGTTTCTTACTGTGTTTCTTTAGTATGCATTAATATGCATTTTTAATTGGGAAATCCAACAGTGATGATATGTTCCCAACATAGAGTGATATGAAGGTTCATGCTCTCCTTGATCTTAAGAGCTACATTGATAAGTTGATTTACACCTGATTGGTCCATGATATATATTTAAAGAGCATGGAGGGTCATTTTTTGATGGTCGATTGTGATAAATATATTATAAATCTTTCTATAATACTTTTCTTTCACATTAATAAATTTCTCCAAGTGGCCATGTTGGTTGGAGTTGTGGATGTTTCCCCATAAGGGTTTTACCACATGAAAACATTGGTGTGTTGATCTTTGATCTGGTTGTGTGAGTGGTTACTGAAGGTTTTTTTCCTCTATTGAAATACCTATGTTTTTTAACATGCTATCAGAGTTCATTTGTAGACCCTCTCTCATTGTAGATCAAGATCGTGAATTCGTGTTGTTGCATCTCTGGTTTATGCCATTTCCATGTACTTTTGGGATGAGAGGAATATTACATTGCGTTAAGAGAACTTGTTTAAATTAGGATCATCTTTTGTTTCACTCTAAAAGGTTTATGTTTTCCCAATATATGACCATTTCAGTCAGATCCGAAGGTATCAATCCTTAATATGCCCTTTTAAATTTTTTCAAAGACAATATTTTGGTTTTCTATTTTTTATTTCTAGGTTGCTACTATTTTCAATCTACGTATGTGTTGAGGGGTCTAAATTCCCTTTAGCTCAATAGTAGGAATCACACCCAGAGATGAGGCCCAATAAGACTCTTCTATGTTTAAGGTATCGTGATTCTCCAGATTGATGATCCGACAAGTTTCGATAGGCTTTAAATGTTGTTTTGGAAAGTTTCCTTTCTAACTATGTTTCTCTTTTTCAGGTTTAATTCTTTAATATTCAAACATGCAAGAAGTATAAATGACTTAAACAACTAGATTTAGAAGAAAATCAGGCGTAGGATAACCTTCCGCCAACGACATGTAAACAATACCCAAGCCTAACTAACATTATCATTAATACTATTGTTAATCAAGTGACAAATATCATCTAAGAAAAGAGAGAAATGATCTGAATGAAATCACACATGAAGCAAATAAACTGGAAATAATTTATCATATTGTTCACATGTAATAGATTAAAACACCATCAAATTTAAACTAACATTAATTTAGAAACTATAATAATTCAAGATAACTCAAAATAATCATGATATTAAGATGCAGAACAATCCACAAATCAAGTTCTCATCCACAAACTTGGAAAAATTTATCTTTGGCTCACTTTGAGCTTCGTAATTTATCAAACTTTAAAGTAATTCTTGGATTAACTATCCAGTTCTCACAAAAACTATCGACCTTTCAAAATGAGGTTGACGTCTTTATTTATAAAAAATAGTCTTACTAAAATAGTTTCAAATTTCACTTAAAGTAGAGAAAAAAAATAGTAGAGTGGACTCATCCACGTGTATGCTTCCACTAGTCTTTTTGTCATGTCAACGAGTTTGGTTTGTCATACTTGTACCATTGAATGAAAATGTCTTCACAAGTATGGAGGTAGGATAATCAGTGTTGTTCCATTGGTGCGCTAAGCTCATCCTTCATTTCCATCACCTGGCGTTTGAACCGGTCCATATTGGCACTCAAGTATCGTAAGACTACTGATGCTCTTATCATCCCATCGAAAAATCTTCTCACTTGTTCCTTTTCTAGAATATTAATTTCGAGAATGTTGAACTCAAAATTCCAATCATGCTTCGTAAGCTACTTGACTACAACGTTCAGTTCTACAAAGTATTCAATCATACTGAATTATGGGAGTTTAATAACTCTCATTTTCAGGTTTATCTTGTCCCAATTCCTCAGACATTATTCCCATATTTCCTACATCTTTTTCTATAGTTCCACCACCAAATATGTCCAATATGTTGTTTCCTTTTGGAATCTATCTAAGCTATCATCCGTAAGCATTTTGATGCCATGTTCCTCTTCACCCCAACCCTTCTGGATTTCCACAATCGATTCAATCTATTCCAAATCCTTGTGGGACCTATCAAACCATATCATCATGTCTTTATGTGCTATTGGACCCAAAAAAGTCTCCTCTTGATAGGTTACAACCTGAGCCATAAACACGTCTCTTTGTAATTTAAATTGGTTATAACCTTCTTGGAATTCAACCCTTATGAAAGTGATCTCCTAAGTGGTGCCTCGGTAGTATTCGACATAGTTTCTAATATGCACACGTTATATCCTCATGGACTCTACCTTATGATCGTCTTATTTTTCTCTGTCAATGGTGACACTATATATGGCCATTATGGCCCCCATCAATTCACTTACTATGGACTGCCTAGCATCAAACAAGGTTTCTTTTGTGGTAATAATCACAATGCTATCCAAAGTGAGCCTCATTTTCTTGCTAGTTCTTTTTGAACACCACCTATCTCTTCTTGTCATATGCTATATCCTGAATATCAACCATCTCATACAAAAGTTTTGGAATTTATTAATCACTCGATGACAGAGAATTGCCTACACTACCCAGAGTGTGAAAATGTTCAAGGGTTGGTTCCTTACCTTTATCAGTTGTTGATATCATGTTACTAGAATTTTCTTCATATCCACTTGTTTCCTGATATTAATTTGAGGATGTAGAAGGATACCTAGTACTTCATGTTGGTTCGGTATCTACTTCTTTAAAAATTTCTTCCATTTACTGGGTGTCAGTGGTGCTTTTAGTAACATCCTTTATTGTTTCTACTAAGGGTGATGCCATTCCCTTTGGTGAAGAAGGAGTTAGAGGTTATTTTTTATTTCTTTCAGTCTCTTTGTCAACACTTTGTTTCTCATTCTCCTTGCTTCCAAGTGTGTCATCTCTCAGTTTCTCCCTAACATCTTAATTTTCCTCATTCTCTTCTCTATCAAGGGTATTTAATTCTAGGATTGAACCTTCATTGTTACTTTCATATTTCTCCTATTGAGCCTCTTCCTGCTCTTTTTCATGTCCTTTATCCTCCCCATTGTCCTTTCCTTTTGAGGTGACATCTCCTATGTCATGGTATTCCTCCTTATCCTCTTGACCACCTTCCTCATTTTTAGGTTGTGAATCCTATTCCAAGGGATTGGTGATGTTCTTGGTTGTATCTAGACCTGTTGCCACATCCATAGGATGTCGTCCTTGGGGTGGTTAGGTGTCTTTCATTTCTTAGTGGCTACAATGAAAATGGGAAATGTTGAGGTGTCTATATCCTCACTGGCATCATCATCAATTGTAATTGGATAAAAAATTATTGGTGACAATGTGCTTCTACCCGAGGTTTTTGTTAAGGTTTCAGTTGTTGATCCATGTTCTAATTTCTCTACCTGTACCTACTCCACATCTGGTTGATCATTGTTTCCCTAGGTGGAATTTCTCTTGGGGGCGTTCTTTCTTCTTCTTGCATATGAACCTCCAATGGAGTTATTATTGGGGGCCCTAATACTTGAATAACGTTATTTTTCCCATGCTCATGAAATAATCTATCAACCTCTACTAATATCCTTTGTGATTCATCTATCCTTGTTTCTTACTCTGCATTTTCATTTTGTGCATGTATAGCAAACCCTGTTATTTGTTCTAACCATTCTAATTGTTCATATCCTAATATGTCCTTTAAATGGATTAGGTATGGTTTCTCTTTCATTTGTAGGACCTCTTCCCAATCCAAATAATTTTCAGTGAAGATCTCATCTTCAAAACTATCATTTGCAATATATGACCAATGAGACACTACTTGACTAGCATGTTGAGCCACTAAAAGTTTTGGATCATGTTTCTTGTACCTTCCTGTATAAAACATGTACTCTACCTAGTTTTGAGATTCCTTCCTAGCCTATGCTTTACAAAGTGACAACCTACATAGAATTTGTATGGAAAAAATAATCTTTTCTTATCTTTCACAAGGGAGGAATTGAAACCTTGCAAGATAGTTTGGTAACAAATTCCCCCCCAGTACCAATCAATATGGAAAATGAGCTGGCAGTAGTTGTGGGGACCTAGTGGCTCCAAAAATATTGAGGTAAGTACTTGTTGACATTTGAATATATCAGGACCGAAATGGAAACCTCACGAGGATATGAATCCACCTATATTTTTATAGAGGTGGTACTCCTCTTTGGTTAAGGATCTTCTTTAAATATTTTATATCAAAAGAAAATAATATAGGATTATGTCAAATGACATAATCCAAATATTTATAGCTCAAGAAAATTCAAATTGCAAAATAAATACATAGAGAGAGTTCCTAAGAAATGGACTAGGAGCCTCAAACATCACACATTGCAGAAAACATAGAAAATGATAATATCCTCACATCCATCACAATCTAATAAAGTTCTAATCACATTCAAAATGAAAAGGGAATGGTCCAATTGCACAAGATAAATTTGAAAGAGTATTACTTATTAATATCAAAAGAATATTTTGATAAGTCAATTTCAAATATCTTATACTCAAAACTTAGAGTTATAAAATACAATCAAAATTGACTTCGAAATAGTTCTCTGGAATTTCTCAAAAATAATAATGTTTGTTACAATCTTGGAAATTTAAAGTCGTTCGTCCATAAATGGAATGGTATTGGGGATCCCATGGACCATAAAATATACACAAGAAGTATGAAAAAGAGGAACATGGAACAAGGCATGAGCAACAAGATCTAGAAAGAAGACAAAAAGAAGTTATTAGGATTCAGTTATATTTTTCTAATGAAAGAATAAATATAACTGGATGAATTATGAGAAGGAATCCATCAAAGTAATTCAATAGATGATTTATGTGGAAGGTTGGAGAAATTTTGTTGAGAAATATGAACAAAATAGATGAGTTTTCGACCCATTTCAATCATTTAAATTTCAAGCATGCGAAGACAATCGAAGGGTTTGACCCGAATAATATTTTTATGGATCACATGCAATCGATAGGATTTAGTAGTGAATTTACCCAAACAATTTCATGTGGGGAAGGAGATGATGATAATAAAGATACTCCTCTATAGGTTTTTGATGACATTTAAACTTTACTAAGCACTACAGATCAACATAAGCAAAGAGGAAAGGGCCCAAATGAAAAAAAGTACTCAATCTCCAGCAGTGTCACAGAAGAATAGTTTACTCAAGAACAATACTCAAACAACATCCCATTCAAAAAAAAATTAAGTGGTAGTTCAAGTGGAGGAGGTGATAAAAAGCCTCCTCAAGGGAAAATGGAAAATGATCCTCAAGAGAAAATGGAAAATCCTCACAATATTCCAATAAGAAAGAAGAGAAAAATTCATCTACAAGAAGAAGAAGAACAACAAGTATCATAAAATCATGTTAATAATTTATCTCTTGAAGAGATTGACCTTGAAGTTGATATTGAAAATATACAATTTCCTGAAGAAGAGAAAAGGTCACAATAAACCCAACAAATTGCATTAGAAGTTGCCACACATGAAGAAAATTTTTCAGAAGATGAGTCATTTACTATACAAAATGCAATATTTGACAAAAATTCCAGAAAATTAGTATTTGAAGGAACAAGTCAGAACAATAAAATAAAATAAAAAACTCATTTTGAATATGACCTTAGTAAAACATTTGTATCTCAAATCTCTAAAATACACAAGGTAAGTGGTGATGCCTTGGACATTTCAATTGATGATTTAGAAGAAGAGAATGCCAGATTAAAGGAAAAGGTCAGAGAATTGGAATCCACTTTAATATCACTCCCAATTCTTGCAAGCCCATTCGCTGCCAAGAACACCTGATTTGAAGTTAAAGGGATCATCAAGTTTGTTAATGACTGTCATAAAATTTGCAGAAGAAAACATAAAAAGAAGAATGTCACTTATTATGGAAGCATGGGATGTATCAAATAATATTGTTTCTTTTGTATCTCTGCTAAATGCATACAATGAATTTCTCTAGGAAGATTATAAGAAAGAAGAAGGGTTTTATAAAGATGTTGTTATACAATTTGCAATTAAAGTTTCTAATATGAACGAGATTAAAAGGAGAGAAGAGGATTTGTCTTGACCAACTAGAATGAAAAAGTTAAAAGCATGACGAATAAAAAATATTAGCAATTTGAAAGACATTGTGGGAAGTTGCAAAGATTGTAAACAAAAAAGAAAATTTATTCAGAATACTTACCGAGATAGATTTGGCAGGAAGTATCGAAGAGTTCCAAGACCTAAGGTTAATTGTGAATTCCATATTTATGACAAGACAAAAGTTTGAAGAACACATGGATATATTAAAAGGCCCTTCAACTGAAAATTTTAATAACATAATTGAATGTAATGAAAGTGAAGTTGAGAATTGGCTAGTAGAATATGCAATCAAAAATCAAGATATTGAGGAGTCAATTCATAATATTTCACATGATTTAAGAGATTTAGAAGGTGAATTATTTGATGTTAAAATTAAACATGAGATAAATGTGTCCCTAATGAAATATTATATAGAAGAATGGTTTAGAAAAGCCTTAATCAAGATTACCAAAGAAAATCAAGAAACTACAGATGGTACTGTCCCAGACACTGTCAACGAGGATAAAAGGACAACAACAACACCAAAATGAGAGAGAGAATCCATCACATTAAGTCTATATTGATTACATGATTTCTTCCTTCTCAGAATCCATCCAATTATATTTATTCTTGCATTAGAAAAATATAACTGAATCCTGATAACTTCCTTTTGTCTTCTTTCCAGATCTTGTTGCTTGTTCCTTCTTCCTTCTTCCTCCCTCTTCTTCATACTTCTTGTGTATATTTTATGGTCCATTGGAGCCCCAATCCCAGTCAATTTATGGATGAACACCTTTAAATTTCCAAGACTGTAACAAACATTATTATTTTTTGAGAAATTTTAGAGAACTATTTCAGAGTCAATTTTGATTGTATTTTATAACTTTGATTTTTGAGTATAAGATATTTGAAATCGACTTATCAAAATCTTCTTTTGATATTAATAAGTAATGCTCTTTCAAAGTTATCTTATGTAATTGGACCATTCTCTTTTTATTTTGAATGTGATCATAAACTTTATTCGGTTGTGATGGATGTGAGGATATTATCATTTTTTGTGTTTACTGCAATGTGTGATGTTTAAGGCTCCTAGTCCATTTGTCATAAACTCTCTCTCTATATTTATTTTTCAGAAATTTTATTTTTCTTGAGCTATAAATATTTGGATTCTATCATTTGACATAATCCTATATTATTTTCTTTCGATATAAATATTTAAAGAATATCCTTATCCAAAGAGGAGTACCACCTCTATGAAAATGTAGGGGGATTCATATCCTCATGAGGTTTTCATTTCGGTCCTGACAAATTCAAATGCCAACAATACTTTTCTCCTCCAGATATGAATTCCCTAGTACTCTGGAGATGACCTTTCTTGCTGCATAAAAAAGACTTGGACAATTTTGTTTGAAAATTATGAAATGCACTCTAGTTAGGAACTTGTCACAAATTGCAACATAATACTTCTTATACCTTTTCTCCCAAAAAACACTAAAATAGACATGGACATGTAACTCTGAAATATTCCATCTTAACCCCATCCCTGGGAATACATTCCTAACACATACTACGTCTAATAGATAGAATTTCATAAAGAAGGTGGGAACTTCTCCTTCTTTTGGTTTATGGGCTTGCTGAATCTGAATACTAAATTGCTTGAAATTATGGTGCCCCAGTTGAAAACACTTTCAGATATGGTTGTTGTATATGCCAGGAGCATCCATGCTTATAAAAAATTGGAGCAATCATTTTCTCCATATAGCTAACATAACGAAGCCATCATGAACATGTAGGGTTCCCTAAGGTTTACATTATTGTACCATCCCAAGGATCTATTCATGAATTTCCTATCCTCCTTCCACCAGGATGCCAATAGTTGGTTGGTGTTGTGGTTTTCATAGAATTTAAACACAAAGTTGGTGTTAATCCTAAATTTAGGATCCCTAAGATTGTACTATTTATTGATCTCTATTCGTAGGAAAACACCAACACACTCCCCATACACATTGTTTATTAATCATATGTCAGCATTGGTGTGGTCAATTATCCACTCTAAGGTATCTAAACAGGGAAAATAGGTGTTATGGTTGCCACCATGTACAAAAATGACAATTTTATTTTTTGAAATACATGGTCATCCAATATCCCCACTTTTGAATTGTCATGCGACATAAACTCGAGGAAATCATCATGATGGACTTTATTATATAAATCATGCCAAGTGGGCAGAGGTACCTTGGATGTCGTGCATGTGCTTGTATCTTTGTAGAGCAGTGGTGGATTTGGAGGTTTCTTATACAACATTTTGATCACAATCTCTACTTTGGGCATGGACTCCGATTCTATGACAGTAGCAGGGATTGAAGCCTCTCCAGTCAATATCTTCTTCCCCTTTGGTGTCTTTGGTGACTGACGGGTTATTGATCATCGAGGAGGAATTTTCCCTACATAAAAAAGTGTAATTAAACTCTCCAATGATAAAACACCACGGTAATTATCAAAATGAACAAAATACATGAGCGAAACAAGAATTTTGGGACTTCAATACTTAGTGGTCTCGAAAATGACAGTAAAAGTCTCGACAACAGTTAGCTTTGAATGAGTGAAACACTTGGTTCTTCAAGAGCCCTTGTTGCGCGAATCTCTCTAATATTCTATGAAAACAATGATAAGATAAAAGATCCAAATTGAATTCAAATATATTTTTTTTCTATCATTCCCATCTGAATTCACCATTGTGAAGTATAGCAAATCCGTGGGAATTAAATTCGTCGTCAACACCATGCTCTAGAGTTAATGTGCTACATTAATCGGCGATAAAATGGAATGTTAAGTTGGTCTATCAACAATTTAGGACAATGGTGAGTTGGTGTGCAATGATTTCCAAGATCAGGGATTGAGTATGTGTTCTAGATCATGGCTCGAACAACTTATGTTAACATTTAATCATCGATCTCTATGAAGATGAATGTTGGAAAATTTGCTTGCTTGACTTTTCTGTGGTGATTTTTTCGAGACGTTGATGTGGAATACACATTTTACAGCGTTAATTTCAATGCTTCCCTTGGATGACATGGTGTGTCCAGATAAGTTGAAATTGCAGAATAATATGTAGCAAGTAGGGATGTTTTTCCTTAAAACACAAGGTATTTGAATTTTTTTTTTGTAGATTATAGATGGTCTAGATCAAATGTGGGAGGTAGCATGAATGGTCAATATCGCAACTTACCCGATCATAATCGGTCATCAATGGCCTCATTCAAGTGTCAAATCAAGTGATTATGGGTTCTGACCTTATGATTCCAACATGCTATCGACAATCTGCACATAAGATGTGCCTGAAGAATCGTGTCAGTGAGAACGTTCCCAGCCTATCATCAATGTGACATCAATGTCAACATAATTCTATCTTCAAGAATTTACTATGCCAAGATACATTCAAAGGTTATGTGATGATGTGTCACGTGATATGACCTATGCTAATGTGGCTTACCAAGATAGGTTAAAATTGAAGGGAAAGCTTCGATGCAAGGACAATCTTGGCTTGAAGCCTCAAGGTTTCAATATATCTTGTTTGGGATTTGGACGGTTTAGATCAATGCAAGGAGAAATATGGATAGTTAGGATCACAACTAGATTTTACCATAATCGGGTGTTGGTATATTTGTTTATGTATCAAAAAGTGTTATCTCAGGTCTTGGCTCGTCGATGTCGAAGAGCTATCGGTCATCAGTGGGTTGAAACATTATAGGTATCAATAAAGTTGTGTGAATTTCACATTGATGACCAATGTAACATCGACGTCGATGCATTCACTATCTCACCTTCTCCCTTTGACCCTTTTTATCATCATTTCTTCATTATCCAATGACTTCATGAATCACTTGTGATGACGTGGAAGCTAACGTTGTTCAACTAACGTGACTCAATTGAAGTGGAAAAGTGTGTATGACATGATAACATGGTAGACAAGGTGGCAATACAAATATCCATGTGGTGAATGATATGTTAAAGATACCTTGGAGAACGCTGACGTGGATTCCCCTTGCATCGAAATCAAGTAAAATTCAACCTATGGAATCAATGACTAGGATGGGTTTCTCATTAAAATTGGAGGGTTATGACTATGTGGACAAGTTGACTTTGTCGATGTCAGGGCTTGGATTTCCTTAATCCATTTTTCAATATTCGATGCTAGGTGCCAATAGCCAATGTACATCGGTGATTGGTGGACTAAATAGTCTATCGTGTATTCACACAGAAAAAACCCCCGAAGCCGAATTAGCATGTTGTCGATTTTCACAAGCTTCCATCGGGCATCGAGGAAGTCAAAGACTAGAAAGTAATTTTGACAAAATATTAGAAATGATAAGTCTTGAACCCATTTTCTCATCATCAAAACTACCTAAGCCTTTCTCCCTTCTAGTGATAATCTAGATTAGGCCTAGGAATTGACCGAAAAAGAGCAGAAAAGAAAAGAAAACCTTGAAACAAGTTATGATCATGAGAGGATCGAAGTATAAGGATGAAATTAAAGAAAAATGTTGCCCCAAAATTTTTGAAAATTTGAGGGTTTGTTGAGTCCTCAACAAATAGCGATTGACTAGCAAAAATCAACATCTTTTCATCTTCTTTACTGATATTAATAAGACATTTCAAGAGTTGGATTTCAAATTAAGATAACAATGCACAAATGATTCAGAAATATGTATGTATATGGCCCAAGGAACATGCATGTTTGTCTACTTATGGGGATTCATTTGATTCCATGCCTCTTTTCCACTAAACCAATAAATCACATCCATTGGATGAGAGGTGAGTTGGAAAGTATGGATGCTAGAATACATGGTATCTTTTATTTTTTAAGTTAGGAGCCTCCCCATGGTGTTACCCCACTTCCAACGAGTGTCCATAGCCCTGGAAAAGTCACCCTAATATCACATACCTTTCTCCACTTCCAGTGAGTGTCCACATCCTAGATGGAGATATCTACATACCTTCCCTGATTGTATATTCTGGCTTATTATGAAATTCATTTATTTTTCTTTTATTTGCATACGATGTTATTGCATAGGTGCCAAGAATGAATTAGGGAGGATGATATTTGTTTCTCGAAGTGGAGGAGCTAACTCTTATGTTATTTATTTATTTTATTTACTAACAGGAGTGAGATCCTTCTCTACTCTATCTGGGGTATAAGATACACTCTCCTCCAATCCATTTCCTTCAGTGTTCCCATGCCACAAGATAGACAACTTGATTATTCCTTGGGTGATATGAATACAAAAATGTGAATTATTTGTGCATTGAGATCTCTAGTCTAGTAGGAACTCCTTATTTCTTCTGTAATATTGAAAGATTCAAGATAAGAGAAACAAGTTCAACATATTATGCCAAAAGGATTAGCACAAAACATTCTCATGATTATAGCAAAATCAAAATAAAACCATAGTATGAAAAACAAATTCATAACAGAAGGAGAGAAAAAATAAACTGAAAACACACAAACCTAAAAGACCAATCTATCTAAAAAAAATAAAATGAAATACAAACAAAAGGTAAATTATGGTACAAGACACTTCCTAAGAGGAAACTAAGAAATGAAATTTTAGGGCATGGTATTTAACAGAGAGAGCCTCGAGATCACCCCTAATATTTTGCAGCTGATACATGCCTACCCTAATATTATCAATGATTTCGAAAGGTTCAAGCCATAGGTTTTGGAATTTTGAATGTTTCCCTTTTGGCTTGTTGATTTTATCCCACTTTAGGACTAAATATCCTACTTCAAAAAACCTTTCTCCAGCCTTGATTTTATCGAACCATATTTTCACTAACCGTTGGTGAGATGAAAACTTCCTCATAGCTCGTTCTCTTTGTTCCTCAACCATTAAAAGTGTATATCTTCTATGTTGCATGCTCGACAAGGGTTTCCCCTTTGAGGCTTGAGAAAGTTGCAAGGATGGGAGATATAAATTAGTTGGAAGGATAGCTTCTTGTTCGCATACTAGGAAATAAGGGGAATTCCCTAAGGCTTCTTTAGGAGTCACCCTATCAACCCAAAGCGTTGTGAAGTACGTTGTGCCAATTTTGATTTTTTTCTACTACTGTATTCTTGCGAATTCTCACCATATTTTTATTATTGACTCTGTAACACAATTTCCCTGCGGGTAATAGTTAGTAGGGTATCTCAAAATGATCCCTTTATCTAGATAAAATTTAGTCAAAAGAGTAGAAGAAAAGTACGTAGCATTATCAAAAACCAAAATGGAAGGTACCCCAAACCTTCTTATTATGTGTTGTTATAAAAATTGCATTACCACCTTATCGTTGACATGGGTAAGGGGAATATCTCCTGACCACCTCATGAAATATTCAGTTGTAGTTAATATAAATTTGTGTTGTTTGGACGAGTTTGGATTTATCTATCCTATAACATATATCCCCCACCCCTTAAAAGGTATATAAATTGTCATTGGTTGCAATGGGATGGATTCCTTCTTGTCTTTTTCAGCACTTAATTGACAATCTTTTCATCTTATTACATATGGTTGTGTGTCTCTAAAAAAAGTTGGACCATAATATCCTTCCCTTAAAATTTTATGAGCAGTAGTCTCTCCTGCAAAATTCCCACCTACAGGACCATCATGAAGTTATTTTAATACCTTTTCAACATATTCTCTTTCAAGGAATTGAAGTAACATACCATCACAATTCACGCAGAACAACACAAAATTTATGAGGTAGTAATAGGAAAATTTTAACCTAATTTCTCTCCTCTCTCTAGGATTCAAGTGTTCAGGACAAGTGACATGATGGAGGAAAAAATATAAGTCAGAATACCAAGAGTCCTACCTATATGGGATATACAGTACCTCACTGCACCATAGCGACATCTCGTTGTTCGAACCAAAATTTTATGATTCTATTAGGTCTTGGGATTCTGCAGCTAATTTACATAATCCTTTCCCTCTAACTACCTTTGTGGGTTTGATATCCAAATCAAACTCTTGGATGACGACCATCCAATTCCCTCTCCTTTATCACATCTCTTATTGTGTGAAAAGGGACCTTATTTTTGGGTGAGGCACTATAACCTTTGTATGGTTCTTCAAGATATAAGGTCTAAAATGCTTTACTGCCTTATAAATAGAATATGTTTGTTTATCAATAGATGGATAGTTAAGTTCAGGTCCTTGGAGATTGGTGATCATTAATGAGGTAGGGGATTCATTATTTTCATCATCCTTTTGAGTAATAACAATGGCTAAATACTAGTCCAAGGAAAAAGTATAGAGGAAGAAGTCTTTGCTGAAATTGGGACATTGTAAAATATGGGTGTTAACAAATAAGGTTGTATGAGTCAACAAGTCTTCCTTGTTTTGATTTTTTGAGTCATAGGATTCATGGAACATAGGTTTTGAAGTTATTAGGTTGTGTTCATATGGTTACAGTCTGTTCCAAAAGGAATAGGGCTATGTTTATCCTAAGCCTAAAGTTTGAGTCATATGATGATTGTCATGTCAAGATATAAACCCTCACAAGTCACACTTTTGATTTTTTATCATGGACTTGACATTTCACATCTCCAACTTGTACCTAATATTTCCCTTTGTCACTATCTATCCACTCAAGTGTCAAGTCAAGTCAAGTTTTTGTGCTACCAACTCACTAGGAGAGATCGTAGCGTACTCCAAGTACCTTTTTCTCTCATTTCTCATCATTGCATTAAAGGATCATTTCAAAAGGATTTTATTGTTTTCAGAGCCTACATTTTAACCATTATTTAGGAGTTATGTCATCATATCTTCTAAAAAACTCCTTGAAGTGTGTAATCCATGTTTGAAATCGACGCTATGAATTGGCAAAAGAGGAGGGTTGAAGCTTGCATAGCATGCAAGAACATCTATTCAATTTGGATGACATCCACATCAAGATCAGGGTTACCAGGTACTCCATGAGTTTTTTCATACCATTTTAAAGTTCAAGAGAAGGGCTTTTGATGTTTTATCATTAGCGATGCGAACTGCCAGACAGGGGCACTGCGAACTCATTTCTTGTAGCACCTTCTTCTAAAGATTTGATCATAAATCTAAAACGGTGATGTGAGTTTTTATGAAATGTATTGTGGAGGAGAATGATAATGGAATTGACTTGCTGAACAAATTTCATCCTGAACCAATTTGGCATTCGAGAGATATAATGATAATGCAAACTCTATGTTTTGCATAATTATTGGATATTCTCCTTATTTGGAGGTTGCCACCTATCAAAGAAGTTTCAAATGGTATCCTATGAGTTATATGGACATTAGGGACATTTGTTCCTTCTCTAGATCAATCATAATGACCTAATTCAAAAGGAATTTATCATTATAGACAAAATCCCAAAATAATAGGAATTTGTTAGGATTTTGTTGGAATCTTTTCTAACAAGACTCCTAAATGGAGGAGGATCATATGTAAATCCTTAGTTTTTACCTCCTTAGGGTAGATAGATATTATTCACTGTAAATGAAAGGGTTTTTTATGATAAAAGGGTTGGATTCATGAGCCAAGAGAGGAGAGAGATGGAGGAGCAATTTTAGTTGCTCATTTGTAAGCATGGGGGCTTGTTTGTAATGACATTTTCTGCCATTAAAGATTCATGAGACTTGTTATCATATTTTATTCTTTGTTTTTCCATTTCTTTGTTATCTTATTTATTCAACATATTGTAGGTTTTGAGGATCATAGCTGCCATTGATGGATAGATTCATGAACAACAGAGGATCTGTTGTAGCTTACCCATTAAACCATTGTTTATTGTCAAAGCAATCTTTATCTGTTTACAGAAAGGATTTATGTACAATGGATGTTATTCCTTTTTCCATATTCACCATGATTCTACTCATCATTATATATCCCTTTGTATGATATACAATTTGATTTCATTTGATATGTAGGATGTTATGACTCCTTTCCCAATGGAATGCCTCTACAGACAAGTTGTTTCCCTCTCCCTTTCTTTCCCAGTCTCAATTATCCACCTACCCAAACCAATTTAATCCCTTTATATTCTCATGGGTACTGGGATTGCACTTACTGTAGTCTAAGTGTGACTCTCGGTGCTAACATTTTTGGCGTTGTTTTCGGGGATGGATGTGAATAAATCTTCCCTGAGAGAACAACATAGATCCATCTCTTGATGGTAGACAAGAGAGGGACATAGAAATTGACTGTAATCATCTACCCGACAACTCCAAAATCAAAGACTCCATTGGAGGAAGGATCCTAGTGATAGAAAGATGAAAATATGGAAGGGAAAATCCAGGTATCAATTCATTAGTTTTGTCCATGAACTTTTGTTCTTTTTCATTAGTTCATTCCTCTCTTCCCCTTTACATATAAGAAGGATTATTATTTTCTTTGTTTACTTTGATGATCATCAACATTCATTTCTATATCCCTCTTTGGAAGAAGAAGGTCTCCTTTCTTCCTGTGATGTTGATCATGTCTCCTCATCTCAACCTATTAAGAAAGATGAAGTTCATATCTCAATCCCTCTTGAAATTGAGCATCCTTATAGTCATGGGAATCATGAGGCTGATTTATCCTCTAAATTCTTTGTTATACCTTCCAATCAGCTTGTTAAACCTCATTTTCAGCCTACCCTTATTCAAACTAGAATCAGAGAGAAAATGTTTAAACCTTTAAGGCTTCCATCTAATCTTCATCCTTATCCTCTTAACTTCTTTGAGTATCTTCATCATTTTTCTGCAGAAGATCATATCACCACCGAGAAGAATTTGGGAGCTTTTGAGAACTTTGTCGATCAATTTGAGATAGTATATGAAGATGCTACCATGAGGTTATTTTCCAAATCCTTTTTTTGGGATGATTATTTGTGGTTTAAGGGTTTGGGAGTTGATTCCATTTGTTCTTGGACTGAGTTATATTATGCATTTTCAAAGTATTGGGGTGAGAATAAGTCCTTTGATCAATACCTGGCTGATTTGCATGTTTTTAGGAGAAAAGAAGATGAAGCTCTTTCTATATTCAACAGGGGGTTTCACAGTTTTTATCATAGCATGCCATTAGAGATATGACCTTCAGAAACTACAGCTATGGTTTATTACATAGTATCTCAACATCCCTCTCTTTTCCTTTTCCTGAGAGAAAGGAAATATTTGTCATTAAGACAGTTGTTTGAGGATGCTAAAGAAGTCGAGGAGAACATTTGAGTTTGCTAAAGGATTTGAGATCAGGCTTACCCTAAAGATTTGCATGCACAGGAACAACAAGAAGAGTGTAAGTATGATTCATATTTGGAACATAATTCTTCATTGTTTTCAGATTTTTTCATGGACAGGAATGTACATCATTCTTATGATCATTTTCCAAATCATTTTGAGCATGCAGTAAAGGATAATTGTATAGATAACTATATATTTATAGCTGATCACAATCATAATTTTTTAACTCCTACTATACAATTGTTATATGATCATTTTTATGAAGAGGAAACAATTACTCTTGATGATCAAGAGTTGGTCTCGAAAGAACAAGGAGTTCAACTCTTTCCCAGCAAAGGGGAGTGTATGTATTGGAATTCATTTTTTTTGAATCAACATGATTCTGATCTTGGTTTTGAGGATCCAGTAGCATCTTTATTGGAGTCATATCTTTAAATTTTTTTGAAGATTTAAGATTTCATCATTTCACTAGCACTTATGGGTGAGTATGATTATCTAAAGAAGTTTATATCTTTGTTTTTATATTTTTTTTATTATCAATCAATCAGTGGAACAAATGAATTATTTCGATCAAGAAGTTACTTGAATGGTTGGTGTGGAAATTTGCATTTACTTGAGAAAAATGGAGATCTGGATAGAGTAGGATAGCATAGGTAATAAGCTCGCTTCCCAAGCATTTGATTTTCTTCAAGTTTTCACAGTGTGATCAGATTTGCAGTATGAGGTTAGTTTGCACCAAGTTTATCAGTTTGCTTGAATAAGTGTCAGATTTTGGTAGTGTTACTGAGTTTGGTTTCATAGATGACTCCATAGCCCATGGATAAGGCACTGGAATTGCATGTTCTTGGTAGCTCACAAGCAGCATGCCATCCCCTATGGAGCTAGATGTTAACACATAAGGTTGTATGGGTCAATAAGTCTTCTTTATTTTGATTTTTTGAGTCATAGGGTTCATGGAACACATCCTTTGAAGTTATTAGGTTGTGTTCATATGATTACAGTCGGTTCCAAAAGAAATAAGGCTATGTTTATCCTAATCCTAAAGTTTGAGTCATATGTTGATTGTCATTTCAAGATCTAAACCCTCACAAGTCACACTTTTGATTTTTTATCATGGCCTTGACATGTCACACCTCCATATTGTACCTAATATTTCCCTTTGTCACTCTCTATCCACTCAAGTGTCAATTCAAGTCAATTTGTTGTGCTTCCAACTCACTAGGAGAGTTCGCAGCGTACTCCAAGTACCTTTTGCTCTCATTTCTCATCATTTCATTAAAGGATCATTTCAAAAGGATTTTATTATTTTCAGAGCCTACATTTTAACCATTATTTAGGAGTTATGTCATCAAATATTCTAACAACCTCCTTGAAGTGTGTAATCCATGTTTGAAATTGGCACTGCGAACTGGAAAAATAGGAGGGTTGAAGCTTGCATAGCCTGCAAGCACATCTATTCAATTTCGATAACATCCACATCAAGATCAGGGTTAACAGGTAATCCATGAGGTTTTTCATACCATTTTAAAGGCTGAGAGAAGG
This sequence comes from Picea glauca, assembly GCA_000966675.3. Classification (NCBI taxonomy): domain Eukaryota; kingdom Viridiplantae; phylum Streptophyta; class Pinopsida; order Pinales; family Pinaceae; genus Picea; species Picea glauca. The sequence goes on along the minus strand of JZKD02S1672840.1, from coordinate 1,537,322 downwards.
TTTTTTGATGTTTTATCATTGGCGCTGCGAACTGGCAGACAGGGGTGCTGCGAACTGATTTCATGTAGCAATTGCTTCTAAAGATTTGATCATAAATCCAAAATGATGATGTGGGTTTTTTTGAAATGTTTTTTTGGAGGAGCACGATAATGGAAATGACTTGGTGACAAAATTTCATCCTGACCCAATTTGTCATTCGAGAGATATAATTAAAACACTAGTGCGTTGCAAAATGGTGCTACAAACTCTCTGTTTTGCATAGTTATTGGATATTCACCTTGTTTGGAGGTTTTCATATGTCAAGGAAGGTTCGAATGGTATACTAGGAGTTATTTGGACATGAGGCACATGTGTCCCATCTCCAAATCAATCATAATGACCTGTTTCAAAAGGCATTTATCATTATAGACAAAATCCCAAAAAAATAGGGATTTGTTAGGCTTTTGTTGGAATCTTTTGTAACAAGACTCCTAAATGGAGGAGGATCATATGTAACTCCTTAGTTTCAACCTCCTTAGGGTAGATAGATATTATTCACTATAAATGAAAGGGTTTTTGATGAGAAAAGGGTTGGAATCATGATCCAAGAGAGGAGAGAGTTGGAGGAGAAGTTTTAGTTGCTCATTTGTAAGCCCGAGGGCCTATTTGTAATGACATTTTCTGCCATTAAATATTCATGAAATTTTTTATCAGATTCTCTTCTGTGTTTTTCCATTTCTTTGTTATCTTCTTTCTTGAACATATTACAGGTTTTGAGGATCATAGCTACCATTGATGTATGGATTCATGAACATCAGAGGATCTTTTGCAACTTACCCATTAAATCATTGTTTATTGCCAAAGCAATCTTTATCTATTTGCAGAAAGGATTTATGTACAATGGACGTTCTTCCTTTTGTCATATTCACCATGCTTCTACTCATTATTAAATATCCCTTTCTCAGATATACATTTTGATTGCCTTTGATATGTAGGATGTTATGACTCCTTTCCCAATGGAATGCCTCTGTAAACAAGTTGTTTCCCTCTCCCTTTATTTCCCAATCTTGACGGTCCACCTACCCAAACCAATTTAATCCATTTATATTCTGATGGGTATTGGGCTTGAACTTACAACAGTCTAAGTGTGACTCTCAGTGATAATAAGGGGATTGAGAGATAACAACTTTAATTTATCGAAGGTATCTCTTCCTTCCTCACTCCATTTGAAATTTGTGTCTTTACGTATCATTCTTTGTAATGGTTTAATTGTTTTTGCAAATTCAGGTGTAAATTTTCACATGAAATTAATCTTCACAAATAAGGATTGCATATACTTTTTATTATGAGGGAGCGGAAGCTGTGAAATTGACTTTACTCATTCAAAGTCAACATTGATGTTATATTTAGAAATAATATGACCCGGGACTTTTCCTTCATTCACCCTGAATATGGTATTTGTTGGGTTCAAATATATCTCGTACTTCCTACACCTTTCAAAAATTTGGGTGAGGTGAGCAATCTGGTCTTCCTTATTCTTGGAGTAGACAGAGACATCATAGAAGAAAATCACCACAAACTTATTGATTAACCCTCTAAAGGCCACATCCATTTCCCTTTGGAAGGTAGCTCATGCATTATTAATCCAAATGGCACATGCTTGTAAGTGAATGTTCCCCACTTAGTTTGAAAATTTGTTTTTAATCTATCTTCTTCCAAAACCAAAACTTGGTTATATCTTGATAAACCATCCAGAAGTGAGAACCTCCCAGATCTGGACACATTCTGTAGAATTTGTTCCATGGGGGGAATAGGGTAATTGTCTTTTTCTAAGGCCCTATTCAAGTTTTTGAAGTCTACACATAAATGAATTTCCCCTGACTTCTTTTTGACAGGCACTAAGTTGGCCACCCATGCAAAGTGTCTCAATTGAAATATTATTTTAGCATCTAGTAGTTTTTTGAGATCCTTCTACTTCATAGGCTCAAGAGATGAGTGGAATTTCCCCATTTTTTGTTGGAATGGTTTGACCTCAGGTCTAAGTGGAATAGTGTGTTGAATGATCCTAGTATCATATGTTTTCAAGTCTTGGTAGGACCAGGAAAATACATCTTTATAGTCTTTGAATAACTTTAGGTAAGTCTTCTTTTCCTCGGGAGATGGTGATTTGTCAAGGTTAATGTTTCTTGGATTTTTGACAGTCCCTAGGTTTATCAATTCGTAGCCAGCACATGAACTGCTAGTTTTGACATTCTTGGGAGTTTTAAAATTATGTCATAAATAAAAAATGTTTTCAAGGTTGACCACTCCCCTAGGCATAGTATGAAGTTCAGGTTGAGTCATATTATTTTCCTTGAATTTATTATGTTCTACATCTTCATGTTCACCAAGTATCTTTTGAAAAACTTCATCATCGATAGCCAATCCTTGAAATTTTCTTCATTAGTTAAAAAGGATAAAAAACCCTAGCACCCTTTTATGACATATCTTATTTTTATGTCCTTGATGATGGGTGGAGTGTCCACTTGAAACATTGAACATTTCAAAAAACTCCATGCGCAATTTTTATCCAGAATCTCTTTACGCATTACGACTAACTGTGGAAGCTTGCATACTCATATTCTTAGCCTCTATGGAGAGAACTACCTCAAGGAGTTCTGGATATTCAACTTCATACTTAAAACCTAGGATCTCCACCTTGAGGAAGATGACCTCATGGTCATTTTTTAATGAATTTCTCTATTCATCAAAATTCCAGTGTTGGAAGCCCTTTCTCTTATCTCCAAATTGGTAGAGCCTAGCACTCTTAACCTTATAAAAATATGCCTCTCTTCTACTTTATTTACCTTTAAAGTGATCTGCTATGAACAAATCAAAGGTACAACCATGGGATCCTCCCTCTCTCCAGTAATAGATAAAATATTTATGGAACATTTTGAATCCCTATCCCTAAGAATATTTCATTTCAAACCCAAATGTTGGTTTCGTTTCGTAGATGACACATTTTTCATATAGCCTCATGGCCACACCATCTTAATATTTTCTTTTCAATCATCTTAATATCCTTTCTCCCGACATCAAATTCATTATGTAAATTCAAAAATACAATTCCATCCCCTTCTTGGATGTTCTCATTTCTCACCTTCCTGATGGTTCCCAATCCCAACAAGTATATAGGAAGAAAAATCACACTAAAAGATATCTAAATTCCATTTCACACCATCACCCAGCTCAAAAATATGTTGTCCTTAAAACATTAATTACTCATTCCATCTTCCTTTCCACCCCTAAATACCTAGTAGAAGAAAAGGCACATTTAACCAAATCCCTTTTGTCCAATGTCTACTCTCTCTCTCATATTAACTGAGCCTTCCACTCAGCCATCAAACCAAAACCAAAAACCTCCTCTCCCTCCTTCCTGCCTCGAGATCGTCTCTCTCTTCCTTACATCTAGGGCACCACTGACCACTTTGTGAAATTTTTGGAAAAGAAAAATATTAAAACCATATTTAAACATTTCAAAACCCTCAAACAACTCTTAAGAACTGCAAAATATAAATATGACCCAATGCTTGGCATGGGAGTCTACTAGATTCCTTTCTCTTGTGGTAATTCTTACACTAGCCAAACCGGAAGAACCTTTAAATCCAGACTTAAAGAACATATAGTTGATACTACCCATAAACGAGTCTCAAAATATGTTATTGTTGAACACTCTTATAAATCCAAACACCTTATTTTCTTTAACCAGACAAAAATCCTATCCCCTTCCCCTAATGACTTATCCTGTCTCATTTGAGAAACCCTTGAAATTGAAAAACATCCTAATAACTTTAATCATGAAGATGGCTACAAATTGAGCCACTCTTGGAAGCCCACCATTCATTACCTTGACCATTAAACCTTGTATTTTCCTCTAGAATTTCCCGCCCATATATTTAACCAAACATGCCTCCTTTTCCTTTCTTCTCCTCTTGTGGCCTCTTATCTCTTAATCCCGTATTTTCTCACCAATTTCCTTCCCGGTTACTCTAACCACTCTCGGATCCCTTATATCTTTTGCTTTCAATTATTTTCTTTCACATAAATTCTTTGCCTCTTGATTTATGTTATGTCTCTCTCTTTCTAATCATTCTTTGTCATTTATTATTTCCCTTCTCAATTAGTTCACTATATTCTCCCTTCTTATATTTACTAGTTCACATCTTTCGTAATCACCTCACCTCCATCCTAGCTCAATTCATTATTTCAATTTTACTCTTTCTCATTACTCTATTTAAATTTTCTTTTTTCTTTAATCCATCCTCTATCATAAATTTCTTAATTATTTTCTACATTCATCTATCACTAACTAACTTCATCCCCACCTTTATCTTAAGTTTGATCTCTTTTATTTTAACCAATTTGCATCTTAATACTTTATTGTGAATCTACCCTATCTATTTGTCCTCCTCTCTCTTTTCTTTCTCTCTTTGGATCCCTTTCCATCTTTAATCTAACTTTAATTATTTATCTCCCTTACAGGTGTGTCCTCCTAAACTTTTTTAATTAACCCTTAATTCCTTCCCTTAATTTAATACCTACACGTTCAATACGTTATACCATTACTTCATTAAATTAATTTCTTACTAATGGTGTAACCCTTATTAATTGAATACTCTATTAATACTAATTCACTTTAATTATTTTATTAAAAAAAAAAGATTTTCAATCATTTTTAATCTATTATTAACAACCTTTTTATCTTTTAATTATTAAATACCTATTTCCAACAACTAATTCCAAAATTTTTACTTCTATATTTAACAAAACCCAACACTCTTTTACAACATATCTACTTTATATGTCCCTGATGATGGGTGGAGTGTCCACTCGTAACGTTGGACATTTCAGAAAACTCCACACACAATTTTGATCTAGAATATCTTTACAAAGAAGGATATAATTTTTTTGTCTCCCTCAAATACCCTCCAGTTCGTGATGTGATCTGGGACAGAAGGTTTGTATAACAATTTTATGGAAAACCTAGAAGCCTCATAATATTAGAGGGGGGATAGTCTTGAGGTTTTCATAGCCATAGAATCAATAATTATATTCATTGATCTAGGTATTGTTGTGATGTTAAATGCCTAAAAGTTATCTATCAATTTGTGCACTTCCTACTGATAGCTCCTTAATTGAGGAGAATTGAAGTTTATAGTGTTATTTAACTTTATGACAATAATTCTTGAATCACTGAAGACAGATAATTTCTTAATGTTTATATCAATAACTTTCTTGAGTCCTCGTACCAGGGCCTCATATTCAACTATGTTGTTAGTGCATTCAAAATCCAGTTTACAAGATAAGAAACTAGGTTTTCCTACTGGATCTATGAAAATTCATCCTACACCAACTCCCTTCTGGGATTTGGATCCATCAAAGAACATGGTACAGATCTTAGAAGTTAAGTTTGACACATTATTGTTAGGGTTCACACTTGGTGTTTCTTTTTTTCCTTCTAAGATCTGAATTTGGAAACTTTGTTCAATCTCACTACATTTCTCAATTGTCTCTGAGTTTTATTGAAGTTGTAACTATGACTTCTATGAGAATAATACTTCAGATAATAAATGTGATTAATTCCCAAATTCAGAGTCACAAGAATAATACCCTAACACATGAAATTATGTATAGGAAGGTTCATTCGAGGCTTCCAAATTAGTGACAGTATGTTTCAAATATTTTTTCCTATTAATTATAATCATGTTGGGATTTCCCTTTAGTGGTAGCCATAAGTGGGACCAATCAGTGTTGAAGTAACCATGTATTTTTTTAGACCATTCCTGACTTAAAAAAATTCCATAAGCTTTGAGAATATCCGCAACCATGATATCAATGACTTGGTGAAACTTTGGGTTAGAGGCAATGCGAATCATAACATATTTTAGTTATCGATTACCTTAAATTATATTCTGTCTAGTTGGATAATGTGTGTGTCACTTTTGGTAGGGGTGGCATTAAACTTCTTACACACTAATAAAGGAATGACATTTGAGGATGCACCAAATCAACCAAACAATTGTGCATATTTCTATTGTAATTTTCAAAAGTTAACAAAAATGGAAGGATAGATAATCGAGGCTTCTTGTCAGTTGATATTGTGTTTACATTAGACTTCCTAATTTCCCTATAGGTGACATTTCTAGTGCTTGGATTTGGGTTTATCATAGGTTTTTCATCTTCCTTCAAGGATTGCAGCAAAATATATTTTTTTCGAGGAATTTTGCAAAAGCTTGTCACATAAATATTTGCTTTTATCTTTTTCAGATCTTCTGCCATGTTATATTCTATCTTTTATGTTTTCTGATTCTAAAACTTTGGGGTAGATCTAAGTAGAGGGTTTGGTTGAGCCGAAGAAGTTTCTCTTTCAGATTTTTTGGGAGATTGGGCTATGATAGGTTGATTTTGTGTGATATGGCCCTTTCTCCTCATTTGGACTACCAATATTTCCAGTGGTTCTTCCTCTTCAATGTGATTGTCAAGAGATGATGTATGATTGATATCCCACAACACCATGGTTGTTTTCTTAGGTGGCTCGCTAGCCTCATTTTTTGTGGCATTCTATGTTTGATTATTGGGTATTTTATTCAAGGTACAACCATCTAGGAAATGATTGGCTAACAAATTCATGGCATTCACCCATTGGGGGGAATCTTTCTATGAATCATTTTCTTGATGAAAATTGCAAAAGGAATCAGAGGATACTTCACCTAAGTCAATGTTTAAGTTAGACGGGGGAGGTTCAATAGCCTTGTAAGGTGATGGCTTTCTAAAGAAAGGCTTGTAAGGTCCAGGATTACATGTGACTTCACCTGTGTTCCTATTCATGTCCACAATCTCGTTAGATAACTTCTTAACCATTATTTTCAAACTTTCCATATCTGCATGGTCATTCTTGGTGTTTTGTTCTGCTTTTTTTTTCTGGTGGTTGGGTTAACAAAAATCCCCTTCTAGGTGGTTTTTAGGTTTCCTTCTTTGATAAATAGATCTATCTATCTTTAGTTCCTTTAATCTAGAATTCAATAATTTTGGACTCCTTGAAGTTCTAAACCATAGTAGGTTTAGCATCCCTTTTAACAAACATTAAGATAGAGGCAGGTAGTGCATTCACATATACCTCAATTTGTAGCTATTGAGGGGGCTTGGAATTAGGTTGAAATTTATTAAGGGTTGTTGTAAACATCTAATTAAAAATTTTGACCTTTTCATTGGGCCCCATGGTGGTATCACAAATCTCATCCATTAAGGCTCCCGTAGTTGCTTCTTCAGTAAATTTGTCTAGGAAATCCTTCTGGAATTATGTCCAACTGTTTATGGAACCAACCGGGAGGTTAAAATACCATGTTGAGGATGAGTTCTCAAAAGTACAAGGAAACAGTCTACACACTATTTCTTTGTGTTGGAAATTCATCAACCTTATCAAAAGTATGAATTTTTAATAATGGTCTTCAGGAAGTCCAGAGGTTTCAGGGTCAAACTTAGAAAGAAGCTTCTCTAGGTGCCTAGGAAATTTATGTAACCATCCTGGTATGGCCAAAGCATCCCTAGCTAACCATGGATAATTTTAATGTTCCTGACTTGGGTAGTCTAGGAAACACTGCTAATGTGTGTCTAGGATTAATTATTTACATCATATAAATGATCATACAAATAACAAATGAGACAAAGGACTGCAAAATTGATATTATGATATCTCTACGGAGTACAAATGTCGAATGCGGCTGAATAAAATGAATCACTCAGATAGATCAAAAGAAAAAAGTATCTTAGCCAGAATATAATAGGAAAACTAAATGATAATACCCGATAGTAAATGGGCATTGCAGGGTCAAAGGATGAGCTGGAACTATGACAGCTCACACGGTAACTGTTGAAGTTTTGGAAAGTTTTCCCTAGTGGCTATACCTCTCAGAAAGTCCTGGAAACTATCCCAAATGGTGCGCCCTGCTCTAATTCTCAGTCTTGGTGACTGACCGGCCCCTTCACTGGTGTTTCTAGACCTCGGATGGACCCCCCTGTGGGAATGTGCCCCTCCTCCTCTGAAAAAATGTTCCCTAGTGGTTCCACTATTAGAATCGGTTGAGAGGTATCTCAAAAATGATATCCCTAGCATACTGGGAAATGGGTCAGAAGGGTTTCCCTGAATCTGATCTAATGCTTGCTCAGGAACCCTGAATGTGTCCGCCAAAAGTGTCACACTTCCAAGTCTGGAAACTGCACCCCAGATGATTCCTCTATCATAATATGATGATGAACTGAGCAAACGATGTGCCTTGCCTTCCTCTAAAACTAGGTCGGAGGGGAATCTCTAAACTCTCCCTCGATGGGACAAGTCGATCCACTGAACCTCCTTGGAAGCTGGGCCCTAACCCTGGATAAGTATGCCCTTGTTGTTGGACCCTATGTAACCGCTGCTAAAGAATGATGGAAGACCTGTGTGATCTTCCCACTGACTAGGGTGTGTGTCTTAACACCGAAATCAACCAAGTGGTGTCTTCCTCCTGGAATCCACTGAACTATCTCTCCCGAGATGCGCCTCTCTCCTTAATGATAAGTCATAATCTGCATAATGATGAATTAGGTCACTGACCCTTCTCTTATAGCTTTCCTAAACTCTAATTCACCATTGAAACCCTAATTCATTTCTGAAACCCTAATTCATTGTTGACTTCTAATATTATCTCGTCTATTCTATTTTTATCTCATAATGACTTAAAAGTTCTTTTAACCACTTTTAGCTCAATGTCACTTTCCGAACATAACACCTTTGACTAGAGAGACCTCTAGTAACCCTTTTTATCCCTTTTCTGGCCCTAGCTATAGTCTAACGGGGCGGTTTAGACTATTAAGCCTCCTCTCTCGAGCTCCTATTTGGAAAGGAACATTAAAATAATTGTTTTCAAGATGATTATTATCCTTGGGGATGTTTTCATTATTATCCCACATGTCGTCTGATTTTTCATATGAGTCTTCTAAATTGGAACCTACTTCTTCAGAGTCTGAATTATCAGGTTCAAGGTAGGTACTTTCCAGTGGGGTAACAACTGGAGTTTCAGGAATAAAACTAAGAGGTCGATATATTTCAGTCAAGGAGAAATATACCATGTCCTCAAACATGTGGAAAAAAGTGTGATCAAGGTTGTCAACAACTGGTTTGGGATTTTGTTTTCTCCGAGGTAAGAAATGAGCTAATGACGATGCTCCAATCTATCAAGCATAAGCTCTAGTAATCCTCCTAAATGCATTGATCTCTTCGTGAGGGATCATGTAGGGTATTTATGGGTGAATATACGTACTACGTATCATCCTCAGTGTGTGGTCAATCACTAGTGGCGGGGGTACCTTCTATGATAAGGTTTCCCTAAGAAGGACTATCCATGCATGTGGGTTTTTTTAATCTATAGGCTATTTGAGGTATGTTTCTACTGGAATAAGTGTTCTAACTAGCCATGCATTTGTTCATCCCTCCATCTAGTTCTAATTGCGTTGAGGGATCTAAATTCCCTTTATCTCAATAGTAAGAATCACACCCATATATGAGGCCCAATTAGACTCTTCTCTTTTTGAGGTAGCCTGATTCTCCGGATTGATGATCCAAATTTTTTTGATGGTATTTAAATGTTTTTGGAAAGTTTCCTTTCTAACTATGTGTCTCCTTTTCAGGTTTAATTCTTTAATATTCAAACATGCAAGAAGTATAAATGACTTAAAAAACGATATTCAGAAGAAAATTGGGTGTAGGATAACCTTTAGTCAATGGAATGTAAACAATACCCAAGACTAACCAACATAGCATTAATATTGTTGTTAATCAAGTGAAATATGTTGTCTAAGAAAAGAGAGAAATGATCTGCATGAAATCACACATGAAGTGAATAAACTAGAAATAATTTAGCATATTGTTCACATGTAATGTATTAAAAAACCATCAAATTTAAACCAACATTCACTTAGAAACTATAATCATTAAAGATAACTCAAAATAATCATGATCTTACTAAAAGGTATGTAGTTAATATCAAGATGTAGAATAATCAACAAATCGAGTTCTCAGCAACAAACATGGAAAATTTTGTCTTTGGCTCTCTCTGAGCTTCGTAATTCATCAAACTTTAAAGTAATTCTCAGTTTAACTATATAGTTCTCACAAAAACCATAGACCTTTAAAAAAAATGTTGATGCCTTTATTTATAAAAAATAATCCTACTAAAAATAGTTTCAAATTTCACTTAAAGTAGAGAAAACAAATAGTACAATGGACTCATCCACAAGTATTCTCCTAGTAGTCTTTTTGTCATGTCAACAGTTTTTCTTTGTCATACAAGGACCATTTGATGAAAATATCTTCACAGGTATGGAGGTATAGGGATCAGTGTTGTTCCATTGGTGCATTGAGCTCATCCTTCATTTCCATGATCCGATGTTTGAACTGGTCCATATTAGCACTCAAGTATCCCAAGAATACTAATTCTCCTACCATACCATTGGAAAATATTCTCACTTCTCCCTTTTCTAGAATATTAATTTCGAGAACGTCAACTTCAAGATTCCAATCATGCTCTATAAGTTTCTTGACTATATCGCTCAGGTCTACAAAGTCTTTAGGCTTACAAAATTCTGGGAGTTAAATATCTCTCATTTTCTGGTTTATCTTGTCCCAATTCCTAAGACATTCTTTCCATATATCCTGCATATTTTTTTATGGTTCTACCACCAATTGTGTCCAATATTCTTCTTCCTTTTGTAATTTCTTTAAGTTATTACTCATAAGCATCTTGATGCCATGTTCCTATTCACCCCAACCCTTATAGATTTCCCTGATGTATTCAATTTGCACCAAATCCTTGTGGGACCTCTTGGACTATCCCATCACATCTTTGTGTGCTATCAGACCTAGCAAAGTCTCCTCCTGATAGCTTACAACCCGAGCCATAAAGACATCTCTTTCTAATTTAAATTGGTTGTAACCTTCTTGGAATTCAACCCTTATGAAATTAATCGCATGAGTGGTGCCCTAGTAGTATTTGACCTGGTGTCTAATATGCATAAGTTATATCCTCATGGACTCAATCTCTCGCTCATATTCTTTTTCTCTATCAATGGTGGGACTATATATGTCCATTCTGTCCCCCAATAGTTCACTTACTTTGGACTGGATGGGCATAAAACAAGGTTTGTTCAATGGTAATCATCACAATGCTATCCAAAGTGGGCCTCCTTTTCTTGCTAGTTCTTTTGAACACCACTTGTATCTTCTTGTCATATGCTATAGCCTAAACATCAGCCACCTCATGCACAGGTTCTGGAATTTGTTGATCACCCCATGAGAGAGTGTTGCCTAGACTAATTATGGTGTGAAAATGTTCAAGGGCTAGTTCCTTACCTTTGTCAGTTGTTGATATCATGTTACTGGCATTTTCTTCATCTCCACTTGTTTCCCGCTCTTGGTCTGGGGTTGTAGAAGGCTACCGAATACTTCCTATTGGTTCTCCCTCTACTTATTTAAGAATCTATTTTATTTTTTGGGCATCAATGGTTCTTTTAGTAACATCCTTTTCTACTACTAATGAGGGTGTTGTCATTCCCTTGGGTGATAAAGAGTTATACATTTTGTTGTAGTTCTTTCAGTCTCTTTGTCAATGCTTTGTTTCTCCTACTCCCTGCTTCTAAGTGTGCCATCTCCTGGTTTCTCTCCAACATTTGAATTTTCCTCATTCTCTTCTCTATCAAGGATATTTTCTTCTGGGATTGAACCGTCACTATTACTATCATATTTCTCCTCTTGAGACTCTTCTTTCTCTTTTTCATGTCCTTTATTCTCCTCATTGTCTTTTCCTTCCGAGGTGACATATCTTGTGTCATGTTTTTCCTCCTTATCCTCTTGACCACCTTCCTCATAATCTTGAGGCTATGACTATTGTTCCAAGGGAGTGGTGACGTTCTTAATTGTATCCTGATCTGTTGCCACATCCATAAGCTGTGGTCCTTGGGGTGGTTGGGTGTCTTGCATTTCTATAGTGGCTTCATTGATAATGGGGACTGTTGAGGTGTATATATCCTCGTTGTCATCATCATAAATTGTAATCAAATTAGTAATTACTTGTTCCAATGTGCTTCTTCCCTAGGTCTCTATTAAGGTTTCAACTATTGATCTAGGTTTTGATTTCTCTACATGTACCTGCTCCACATCTGGCTAATCATTCTTTCCCTTAGGTGGTTTTTCTCTTGGGAGTGTTTGTTCTTCTTATCACATATGCACCTCCATTGGAGTTATTATCAGGGTCCATAATAATTTAATAGTAGGATTTTTCCCATGCTCACGAAATACTCTCTCAGCCTCTACTAAGAGCCTTTGTGCTTCAACTCTCCTTGTTGCTTTCTCTACATTTTCATTTTCTTCCTATATAGTAGCCCCTACTGTTTGTTTTAACCATTATAATTGATCATCACCTTAAATGGCCTTGAATCAGGTTAGGTTAATTTTATGTTTCCTTTGTAGGACCTCTTCCCAATCCAAATTATTTATCGATGAAGATCTCATCTTCAAAACTCTCATGTGCATATGGCCAATGAGACACTAATTGACTAGAATGTTGGGCCACTAAATTTTTTGGATCATGTTTTCTATACCTTCCTTTTTAAAACCTGTACTCTACCTAGTTTTGAGCTTCCTTCATGGCCTATGTGGTTTCCTTAACAAAGTGATAGCCTACATAGAATCTGTGTGGAATAAATGCTCTTTTGATCCAGATTATTTTTGGCACGAAATGAAAGTGGAGATATAATAACGAAATGTACATAGATATATCATATATACAATAATAAAATATAAATATATCAAATATATAACCATAAACACAGAGATACAATAATACAAAATTTCTATTAATGAGTGAAATGTACAAAACTGTATAAATACAGAGCGAAAGACTTGTTAGAATTGTGGTATCTTATCTCTGAGAAGATATGTGATGGCTACGCTCATCCAAAACAAGATGATTTTTATAATGAAGATCCAAAGGCCTTTTTAACATTAAGAAAATCCAAAACCCTAACCCTGGAAGATGAAAATCCAACAGGTTGTGGACCCCATTTTGGGTAGTTTGGTGTATCAACTTCCCGAGGGCGTAACTTTGGCATACGGACTCTGTTTGGGGCACATGATAGCTCGTTTGAAAGGTGTCAATGAGGATCTTCATTTTACAGGATCAACCATGCTTATAATGATAATTGAAGTGCATGATAGTGAAAAAAGCGTCGTTTAGACCCTCAAAATGGCCTCGAAAGTTTAGGACCTGAAAAACTGCTAAAAATAGTAAATTTCCAAAAAAATATTTTGATCGAGTTGGAATAGGTGGGTGGCCACCAATATCCACCTAGATAAATAATCCCTCCTTAGGAATCAATGGTCTCCATTGCATTGATTTCCCTGGGAAGAGGGGGAAGCGTTTGTTGAATATGAACCTTGGTGAGTTACTTACCCTTTTGGAGAAGTTTCACTGCTTGGTTTGTGGAAGGTTGTCGAGAACCTAATGTTGGAATGGTTGGACCTTTTTAACATGATATGAATATGTCTAGAAGGAATCTTTGTGCTTTTCTTCAATCTTGTCGACTCACTTCTTTTGGATAGAAGGTTCTTGGAATGAGGCTGCAATGGTTGCAGTGTCCTTATGTTCACCTTTTGAATATATTGTGAAGAGATTGAATGTTGTAGTATGAGATATTACCTTGTGAAACTGTTTAGGTGAGACAGTAGTCGAAACTACCTATATTATCCTATACAGATGACCCCCCAGAGTAAAAATGACACTACGGGGTCGAGACATATAAATAGTATGGCCCTTCCACATATATGGATGACCCAAAAGAACATCACAAACATATAGCGAGGAAACATCACATAATACCTCATCCTTGAAGGGATCAATGTTGTATGACAAGCGAGGCTATTGGCTGACATGGATATCTTTTCCTTGGCAAAGCCACTCGATGTTGTATGGTTGTGGGTGTGGTGTTGTCGAAAATTCCAACTGTTTGACAACCTCTGCTAAGATGAGGTTCTTCTAGCTTCCATTGTCAATAATAAAATGCAGTGGGGTCCCCTTAACCCACATATGTGAATGAAAAAGGTGCTCCCCCTCTTTAGGATTTGCTTGTTCTTCTGGTTGAATTTTTGTGGTCACGACAGTAGCAGTGGGGCTTGTGTCGATGATGTATCTTCTTCTAGTATTTTCTGAATCCAATTATGAATCAAGGTTCGACTCCTTTTCTTTGATCTCAGCCACCAATGAATTTTTTGAGTGACATTCATTAGTGTTGTTCCATGGGATTTTGTGGAAATTGCACCACTTTCCAATGTCCTTCATTTTTTTGTTACCCTTATTTTCCTGTGGCTTGGACTAGTTTTATGGAGGCTGGTTGTTAGGGTCGTCTTTACCATACTTTAATTGTTGAGTATTTGAAAACCTAAATTCTCGTTTGTTCTGGTGCCTAAATTTCTGTTCGATTTTGACAACATATTGATAGTCAACTTCTAGTGATGAGATGTCCAGAAAATCCATTTTGGTTTGGATGTACCTATGCAGAGCTCCACTGTATTTCAGAACTAGATGTCGCTCGGAGTCTTTGATGCCCAGATTGGTGTGAAATGTATGGAAAGTATCTGTGAACTCCGGTATTGTTTGGCCACTCTCTTATCGCAATGTGGTCCATCTCATGTACTGGTTGTCATAGTTACCAACAAGGTAATATTGTTCCTTGATCGCATCCACAAAAAAATCCCAAGTGGGATCGGTCCCATATATTCCAGACTCCTATGTGGAAATTTTCTCCGAGTAATTTTCCCACCAATGTTTGACATGGGGGAGAGCCTTAAGAAGTGAAAAGGTGATCTTTTCCCTGTTGGAAAAATTGTGAACAGAGAAATAACCTTCTAGCAGATTTAACCATTTTTCTAGGGCATCTTCATCGATCTAACCTTCAAATACGAGAATATAAAAATTAACTTGTACATTGAAGGACGAGGTGCATCCAAAGTGATTTCTTTATGAAGATGCGCCTTTTGTTATCAGTAGGTGTTGAAGGATGTGGGAAAAATTCTCCATCATTTCGTCCTTATGTCGCATGAGAGCTTGCTCAGGAAATAGATTAATAGAATATTCTACTCTGTCATTTTTATTTTCTTCCACCATGGAGGTTTTTTTGGTGTGAAAAAGTGATTTTCCTCAAGAGAGACAATCTCGAGACCCAAATTTCTATACTTGGACCTCGACGGGGACATGCACTAAAAAATGATCAAGAGCAGCTTGTTCTGATACCATTGATCCAGATTATTTTTGGCATGAAATGAGAGCGGAGATATAATAAAGAAATATATAGAGATATATCAAATATCCAATAATATAACAGAAATATATCAGAGATATAACCATAAACACAGAGATACAATAATACACAATTTATATTAATGAGTGAAATGTACAAAACTATAGAAATACAGAGTGAAAGACTCGCTCGAATGGTGGCAGCTTATCTCTGAGAAGAGATGTGATGGCTATGCTCATTCATAAGAAGATGATTGTTACAATGAGGCTCCAAAGGAATTTTTAACATAAATAAAATCCAAAACCCTAACCCCGCAAGATGAAAATCCAACTGGTTTGTGGACCCCATTTTGGGTGGTTTAGTGTATCAACTTCCCGGGGGCGTAACTTTGGCATACGATCTTCATTTGGGGTGCACGATAGCTCATTGGAAAGGTATCAACAAGGATCTACATTGTATAGGTTGAATTATGCCTTTTATAATCCTTGAGGTGCTCGATCGTGAAAAATAATCATTTAGACCCTAAAAATGGCCCCAGAAGTTTAGGACCTTAAAAATTGCTAAAAATAGTAAATTACCAAAAAATGTTTTGATCCAAGTTGGAATAGGTGGGTGGCCATCGATATCCACCTGGATCAAATTTTCTTATATTTCACGAGGGAGGCATTGAAATCTTGCAATATAGTTTGGTAACAAATTTCCCCCAGTACCAATCGGTTTGGCACATGAGCTGGAAGTAGGTGCACAACCTCAGTGGCTCCAAAAATATTGAGGTAAGTACTTTTTTCCTCCATATACCAATTCCCTAATCTGGAGATGACCTTTATTGTTGCATCAAAAATCCTTGGACAATTTTGTTTGAAAATTATGAAATGCACTCTAGCCAAGAAATCATCACAAATTGTAGGATAAGAATTTTTATACTTGTTCTCCCACAAAATGTTGAAATAGACATGGATGAGTAACTCCGAAATATTCCAGATTAACCCTATCCCTTGGAATACATTCCTAGCACATACTACATCTAATAGATAGGATGTCATAAATCGGGAAGAGACTTCTCCTGCTTTTGGTTTCTAGGAATGCTCAACCCTAATACTCAATTTCTTTGAAACTATGACACCCAGTTGAAAACAATTATGGATATGGATACTATATATTCCAGGGGCATCCATGCTTCTGAAAAATTGGAGAAATCCTTTTCTCCATATATATAACATATCAAATCCATTAGGAACATGTAGGTTTCCCTAAGGTTTATAGTATTGTACCATCATGAGGCTATGTTCATGAATTTCCTATCCTCATTCCACAAGGATGCCAACAATTGGATAGTGTTGTGGTTTTCATAGAATTTAACCACAAATTTGGTGTTAAGCCTAACTTTGGGATCCCTAAGTTTGTAATATTTGTTGATTTCTACTCGCAGGAAAACACCAACACACTCCCCATCCACATTGTTTATTAAGAATTTGTTGACATTGGTGTGGTTAATTATCCCCTCTAAGGTTTCTACATAGGGAAAAACAGAGGTTTCGGATGCCACCATGTACATTGATGAAAATTTGATGTTTTGAAATACATGGTCATCCAGTATCCTCACTTCTAGATTTCTATGAGGCGTAAAATTAGAGAAATCATCATGATGGAATTTATTACAAAAATCATGCCAAGTCGGTAGAGGTACCTTGGATGGTGTTCTTGCATCTGTATATCTATAAATCAGCGATGGATTTGGTGGTTTCTTATATGAAATTTTGACACAGGATCTACTTTGGGCGTGGACTCCAATTCTCTAGCAACAACAGGGATATCATCCTCTCTAGTCAATATCTTCTTCCCCTTCAACATCTTTGGTGACTGACGGGTTTTTTTTCATCGAGGAGGAATTATCCCTGCATAAGATAGGATAATTAAACTCTCCAATGATCAAACACCGTGGTAATTTATCAAAATGAACACAATACCTAAGCGATACAAGAGTTTTATTCCTTCAACACTTACCAGTCTCTTAAATGAAAGTAAAATAATCAACAATAGTTAGCTATGAATGAGAGAAACACTTGGCTTTTCAAGATCTCTTGTTGCGAAAAGCTCTCTAATGATTTATGAAAAAAATGATAAGATAAAATAGCGAATTGATTTCAAATAGCTTGTTTTTTCCCAATCCCATCTGAATTCACCATTATCGAGTACAACAGATCCTTGTGCATCTGCAGGAATTAAATTTTTCGTCAGCACCATGCTCTAGAGTTAATGTGCTATTTTAATTGGTGGCACAAATGGAACATTAAGTTGGTATATCAAAAATTTAGGAAAGTGGTGAGTTGGGATGTAATGATTGCCAAGATCGGGGATCATAGGTGTGTTCTATATCATCAGTCGATCACCGATGTGACATCAACATCATTGTAATTATATCTTAGAGAATTTCTTGCACTGATATACATTCAAAGGGGGTGTGATGTTATGTCACATGATATGGCATGTGCCGATGTGGCTTACCCAAATAGGTTAAAATCAAAGGGAAAGCTTCAGTTCAAGGCCAATCTTGGATTGAATTCTTAGAGTTTCGAGGTCTCTTGTTTGGGATTTGGATGATTTAGATCAATGAAAGGAGAAATATGGATGGTCTCGATCATAGCTTTATTTTACCATAATTGGTTGTTGACAGATTTGTTTATGTATCGAAAAGTGTGATCTCAAGTCTTGGTTCACCGACATTGAAGAGATATTAGTGATCGATAGGTTGAAAGCTTATAAGACTCAATACAGTTGAGAGAATTCCGCGCCAGTGACTGATGTAACATAGAAGTCGATGCATTCACTATATCACCTACTCCCTTTTTTAAGCCCTAATATTGGCTCATTACCCCTTAATTAGGGAATATTACATTATTAATGTTATTTTATTTATGTCAAATTTATTCCATTAGTTGTAATTATACCTCCTAGTCTCCTATATATACCAAGGAGACATTTTCATTTGGAACCATATTGTACTTGAACATTTATGTGGGGTAAAAGGAGGTTGCCCCCTCAAAGAGGCTTATTATCTGAAATTATCTCTTTTTCAAGGCATTGAGTACTTATTCTGAGGTTTTTCTATGTTATATTGATATTTGGTTCTTAACATATGGTATCAGAGCTCAAGGTCTTGAGGTTTCGCTGCTACATCTGAGACACCTTGGAATTTTCGCTATAACTTGTTTTATACAATGTTTCAAAAGGAACGGCTTGGAGGATATTTAGTATACTGATCAAGGTACGTTGGGTTCAAATTTTCGCTCCTGAGGCCTTATACTTTAGGAGATACAGCCTGTGAAAGATAAGGTTCTCGAATCATCCTGAACTGAGCCATTGCGGAATTTTCGCTATAATTTTTTTTTTGTAATTTTTCATACCCTGAAATCAGGAGGATATTCACAGAAATTAGTAAGGTATCTATGGTAAACATTTCAGCTTCTAGGTCATCTTACATTTGTAGATACACCATGTGGAAGATAGGGTATCTGACTAGTCCTATTGACTAGTCTCAAGAAAGTGTTCCAGGTAAAACAATCATAACTTATTCCTAGAGTATCCAAATTGAGTGGGACTAATTTCATTGGATAGTGGACAGTCTATAGTATTTATGGTGTTAGTTTCAGAATTTTATATCAATTATTTTGTGCGGGGCACACTATACAAGTGAGATCTCCTGGAAAGGCCAAAAATCAGTAAGTTGTGGGGAAGTTACTGTAAATTCCACTTGGCACATCCAATTTTGATCAGACCTGTGGAATTGTAGAAAAGAAATATCAGAGAACTACATAGAAGAAATTTTCATACCCAGAAGGGTCGAAACATGGTAGATACAACAGAAGAAATATTGTCTAGCAGAACCACCTCAAAATCAAGGTTCAAAAGTGATACTTGGCCAACATGCCACCCAAAAAGGGAACTTCTACACCAAACAAGCCTCCAGACAATCCTACTTGGACTCTTGATGAAGGTTGAGAAATGCGTAGGGACATAAATGATTTACAAAAAAATATAGTAACAAAAGATGAACTACAAGAGATGGAAGCTAAGTTGGAGGCAATGATGGATGGTTTAAAAGAGGAGATCATGGAAGTATTGAAAAATTTTGTAACAGAGAAGACACATGAAAGTGCAAATGCATCCCATGAAATTCATGATGAGGACACAAGGAAGGTGAATCAAGAATGGAGAAACTCCAACTTTGGGTTGAAGACCAACCACGTTCCTAAGATCAATATGAGGAAGTTT
>JZKD02S1672840.1:1465291-1489392 GCA_000966675.3 Picea glauca | reverse complement strand
CTGGTGTACTGTGTATGTGTATGTTTGTTCATTTGTTCATTTCTTATTTACTCTGTATTTATTGGATGATAATGCTTCATTGATATAACACTTGGATTATATGGTTAAAAAGGATCAAATTTCTCTATTACTGATTCACCCCCCCTCTCAGTAATCCAACATAAATATCATGCAAGTGTCACCCCTGGGATAGGTCCACTTCAATTCCATGTGTCCCAATGTGTTAGGTCCACTTATTTTCCATGGATCCCAATATTCCAAATGAGGGGTGAGGGGGATAAAACTTAGAAAAAGATAAGATATAGGAATATGATGAATAATTTCATGAAATAATAATATCTAATTTTTGTGGAAAAATAGGAAAATACATGTGTACGAAGAAATAGGATAATATTTCAACACTTAGATTATTCTCCAAACTATTTTCCTATTTCTCCACACACATGCATTTTCCTATTTCTCCGTTAGCCTGGATATGATAGGACAATCGTCAGGTAGAGGTAAGACCCATTCTCCTCTCTTGTTAGTATAGATTGAACCTACAAACTAGATCTAAAGGAAAACCCATTGTGTTCTATCCATAGTGTCTCTGATATCTACAAGATAAATGAGAGGGCTCACCTATCCATAGAATGTTTTCCTCTACAATAGAATTGGAAACTCCACTGAGGAAAAATGTTGTTTCCTTCCTTTTTTTTTAAGGAGTTTTCCTTTAAAAGAGTGAAAAACAAGGTTGCAACATTCAAATCAAATCTTGTAACTTTGTGTACATAATATAAAGGAAATAGTTATAGATATTAGTTTCTCTCAAAATATTATCCCAAGTAAAAAAATCATCCAAAATCAATGTCCGGAAAGTGAATTTATTGTTGATTTAAAATCAATTATTTTTCTGTTTTTTTTTGTGATAGTCATGTGGACTGTTTGGTTGGTATCTTTTGACAAATAACTCAGATTTCCACTATACAAACACCATTAGATAGAGTA
This sequence comes from Picea glauca, assembly GCA_000966675.3. Taxonomy (NCBI): domain Eukaryota; kingdom Viridiplantae; phylum Streptophyta; class Pinopsida; order Pinales; family Pinaceae; genus Picea; species Picea glauca. The sequence continues at coordinate 1,488,405 of JZKD02S1672840.1, read as the reverse complement.
TATCATAATATATCTTTTTACGTAGTATATGATATGTTTCTAATAAATATATAGTGTATTACAACCCCTACAAATATCTTCTCTCAAAACATGCATTTGTTTTGGCTTGTGAATAATGACCTTGTCAAAACTATGTTACTTTTAATTTTTAGATCTAATTGTGTATTAAATTCTTTGTTTCATTTGCATATCAGTTGAAATATAAAAAATGAGTGCATTGCATAAGTATTTCTTGTGAATTTTTTGGGTGTTGTTTTTTGTATTGACATTGACTTGCAAGTAGTGACATTGTCAATATCATACAACCCTTTAGTTTATGTTTTTTATTGTGTTGTGAATTTTTTTTTTCATTATCATTATTAATGAAAACAAAAACAAAAAAACATGTTTGCATTGCATAATCATCAAGAGTTGAACATTTTGGGTGTTTTTCAATTTTGCATTGTGTGTCGCTTAAAAATTTGAGATCTAAAATTATTTTGGAATTTTTGGAAATTGTATGTGGAATGTGAGATTGTTGTTTGTCATTAAAAATTTGTGGAAAAGGGAAAACCTATCTTCTCTCCCTTAGATAATTTTCATCGAAGGAAAATAATTTCATCTTGTGCATTCTCATATTTCAATTTTCTTTGGGTTTGAAAAGATTCATAACATCATTGAGTCCATTTTGTAGCCTCTTAAATAATCAACATCCATAAAAAAAAACTTTTAATACAAAATAAATTATACAATTTTTCTTTTTAGCAAACCAACATTGTTTAGGACTTATAGCCTTGGTGTAGGTTTGGATATTTAACTCTCCAAGGCCATAATTCCAAAACTAGGAATTCATTAGAGAGTTTGAATCCATTACTATCAAGGAGAACTTGCTGGGAAAAAACCTCTAACACATGTTTCAAGCATAAGGTCACACTAGAGAAAGTGGGGTGATATCCTCTCTCCTCTTGTTTTGGTGTATGTTGGACTACTTCGTGTATGGGGGTTCTGGAGTAAAGTGGTGACACTTCCCTCTGAAATTTTGGGCTTAGTTTCCTTTCCCATATGTGTGTTCCCAACCCACAATTGTTCTACCCAGTCACCAATTGCAAAGTGGTATCCATAATAACCTTTTCTAGGGCATCACATAGGTGATTGCAGGTGGGAAGTACTTGCGGTACCTAAGGAAAACATAGAATCCCTATTTTAGTTTCCCTAGAGGGTGCTCATATTCATGAGGGTGTTTGGACCAGTAAGGGATTTTACATGTGGGTTACTGTAATTTTCTCTTGCACCTTCACTAGCCAAGACTTAGGGACTTGACGTCCCCTAAGGGTTAGTTTTCATAATGCCCCCTTTTCTGAAGCTTTTCCTATTGAAATCCTATATTTTCTAAGTGTGTGATTTATGGTTTTGGTGTCTAGTTAGCTATAGGATAATCATTTTTCTTGATTAAAACATAATGTTTCATTGTGGTTGACCAACCTCTTTGTTGATCATGTAGACAACACAGACTTTATCCTATTGAGGAAGATCCACCATCCACTAGGTAGAGGGTATTATCCACATTGGACAACACTAACCCAGTAGACTTAGAAAGTCACTCATTAGACTCAGAGGAGAGTGATCATGTGGATATTAAAGTAGTTGACGAAAGTACTCCATGAAATTTAAGCCCCCTTTTGACTAGGCCTTTTGACCCCATACTCATTCACTAGAATAGGATTTTTGGTTATCCTTTTTCCTACTTTATCCATTCTCACCTAATGTCAAGTGTGAGTGTGTCATCTAACATGGGATGACCCATTCCTTCATCACCTAGTTCTATAATAGGAGTCTCTTTGTATTATTCCTTACCATAAATTAGTGGGATATGTTCTTCCACCACCTTTCCTAGTACATATGGTTTCTCCATGTGGAGAATGCCAATGGTTACATAATTTCCTTCCACAAGTTTCCTTAGTGTTATTTTTCCCACTGCATCCATTCCAATTACAACATCCAAATTCATTTTTGGTGGGGGGAAAGGCCTTGTTATTACCACCAAAGGTGGATTTCCTTCTACCTCTGGTATCCCTATAGGTGACCTGGAAATACCAAACATTGATTTCCCATTTGGTTGGAATGATAATATTTGGTTTGGACCTACCCCTAATTTATTTCCTAGTGCTAGGGGAAGTAATTTCTCCAAGGACCTTGATGTCCCTAGCAGAAGTTATGTCTTTAGGGGCCCTAGTACATTTTGCGGTAGTAATATGGGGGGGACTGCAAGGTCCATTAGGATCGCGGGCCACATCTTCTTCAAACCCAAATACGTTCACCAATATACCATTACTTTTTTCTAGAAACATTATATCTTATTGATTTATCACGATTGATGAATGACCACATCCAACACCAAACTTCATGGCCAAAAGTTCCCACAAAATTGCCATCGGATATTCCTAAATTTGACAGAACACCTGAAGAAGACCCTTCTACACATGTCATGACATACCACTTGTGGTGTTCCTCGAACTCCTTGGTGGATGATAGTATACAATTGAGGATTTTCCAAATAAACTTGATAGGGCACACCACCAAATGGTACATTGAGTTACCAGGTGCCACATATCGTGACTTTTCATCTTTTTCCATGGATTTCATAATGCACTTCTAGTTGCCTATTCAGTGTCAAACTGGAAAAAATATTTTGACATAACTACATCAAAACACCACCACACATATTTATATCCACATTAAAAAATGGAGACAGTAGTAGAGGCTCATTTGTGTTGGAGTTACTTCACACACACCTAGGATTTCCTTTTCCTAAGGTTTTTCCTATGTTTACTTGTCATTATTCGGTCTCCTATATTTTAGGAAGAATATTCATTTAAGGAGAATATTCTCTTCATTTTTCCCTTTAGTTTGATCAGTTGAGTGGAGTCTAGACGCTACATTGGGATTATAACCATGCAACATTGGGATCATCACCAGCTAATGTGCATTGTCCTTGGGATCATCACTAGAATAGTGCCTTACCCATGATTCCCTTAGCTCCTCCTCACTTCACTATGTTGCAGTTAGTTAACTAAAGACTGATAGACTAGTTAACTCAGCTAGGTGGTAGTTCACTCCCGTAAATTCCCCAAATACTAGACTAGGTGGCAGTTTACTCCCGTAAATGTTGGTGAGTGTCCAGATCACTCTAGACCACCACTATGGCACATTGGATTATCCTCCAGTGCGCAGTGGTTGAGTTATACAAAGTATATCATGTGTAAATCATCATTCATTCATTTGGTTAATGAGAATTCTTCCATTCTTTCTCTCATGCTTCTCTTTTCTTCTATTTTCTCTGAAACTGTGTATGTCAATTCCCATATAGTTCTACTATGTGAAGTTTCAACACATTTACATGGTATAAGATACTACGTACTGCTAGGGAAAATACACACCAAATTATTTTTGCAGGTACCAAAGATTGAAGACAACAGAAAAATGGAATTTTCAAAAGAATTCATTCTTACACCTTACAATTACTTTGCATGGAAGGAGAAGATGATAATGCATATTCAAAGAAGATAATTGTATAGCTTAACCATGAAAACAGAGACATAACCAAAATCATCCATAGAAAAATCCTAGTATCTAAATCGAATGGATGAAGCGTTCGAAACAATTTGCAGTTTCATTTCTCCTGAACTCCTATTTCACATATCCTCCTGTAAAACCCCCAATGAAGCCTATAACACCATGGAAGGGATATTTGGAAAACAGGATGAGATGAGGGGACGCATGCTCAAGGTGTGATATAGTAGGAAAACCCCCCTATGGACTACACTAGGGTTCAACATGTAGGCATATCTAATCGTCTAAAAGTCTCCTACTTTTCTAACTACCCCGAATATGCCCCAAATTCATACATGAAATACAAAGTGAAAAGATCAGGTAACTTTACCTTTTACTCCATGTCCGGTGTCGATCCTCTCACATTCGATAGCTCCGCTGACTACAAGCCTCCTCCCAAGGATGGCCTGCATTCACAAAAAGATAAATAGGAAATGAAAAACATGCATCTCATATATAAAATCATGGGTTAGATGTTAGTATAAAACATAAATCAAATAGAGATATTTGACACATCATATTTTGGGACAGAAAAAGTATTCATTTTATTGATATCACAATGTTTTACTTACAACAAGGTTGGTGACTGCTCCACAAACCTGGTCTAGGCTCCTCTTCACCAAGATCCAACTCTGCCTTCGTGTATCTTTCTCCTCTCAAACTTATTCTAGGGAAATGGAATAGGATTATGATGGAGGAAAAAGGAAAAAATGGGAAATTCTGATGCAAATCTCATAAGGTGGTTGCAACTTTTTGGGGCAAGGAGGGGATGTGAAATGGGTAGAGTTTCAATTTTCTTATTCTTCTCTTAGGAATGAGACCCCAACACCTCATTTTATATTAAAAAAGGATGGTTATTTGGTTTGGTGTTGGGCTATAGGTGGTGGGATAGTTGGGAAACTACCCAATAGCCCGTAATATTAACGAATTCTTTGCAACTTTTGCAACTTTTGTGAGTATACATGGGTTGTAGTGGTGCAGATAGCATATGTATGTGGGTTGTAGTAGTGAAACAAGCGTGTGTACATGGGTACTAATAGTGCAGGGCATGTACATCTTCAAAAATAGTGTTTTTAAGAAGATCAACTCAATGATAGCTTGGAAAAAATAACAAGCGAGAGGGCCAAATTGCAAGTATGCATGTATGGAGAAATTTAGGGTTATAAAAAGGTGGAATTTCTCACATTGGATCCAAAAATATTCGACAATATCCAAGATTTATTTACAAAATATAAGGATTTGTTGTCGCAACTCGAGGCTTGCGAGGTTGATAAATCTAAGGAGGAGAAATAAATGGTTCTCAACATTCTCTCCAAACTTGGTCCAAAATACTCATTGTTTGTATCCATGTTTCATTCAGTTAGATTCGCATCTAGATCTACCTGGAAGATGACTTCTCTTGAGGACTTTATCGAGTCTCTGACACAATAGTAGAGAAAGCTCATCAACATGGGAAAAATCAAAGGCCCAAAAGTGCATGCAGTGTGCACCTACTGTGCAAAATGGCAATGTTCATCAATATCAAAAATCTAAAGATAAATACAAAAGGAAAGAACATGAAAATCTGAAGAAGGAAGGGTACTCAAAACCCTTCAAAGATGCCTCTGGATCCAAAGGTGGAAAGGGAAGAAAAGGGGAGAAATGCACTTATTTCCATAAAGGATTCCATCCAGAATCTACATGTATGCAAAAATAGATAGATCTAATGACCCAAATACTTTAGCAAAACAAACTTGGAAATCACATCCCTGAGGGTGCTAAGAAGAAGAAGCTAGAATATTAGAATCCCAAGAAAGGCAATTCTATCCATGCTTTGATTGCCATCAATTCCTCTCTCGATGCTTGGATCATAGATTCAGGAGAATCACATCACATGGCTTCCACAAAAGAAGATTATTCTTCATTGGATGCATGAAAAGGTCCTCTTATTCTGATGGGGGACAACTCTCTAGTTGAGGTCACTGGCAAAGGAAGGATTGAACTCACAAACGGAAGCTTCAATAATGTGTTGCACGCTCCCAAACTTTTTTTCAATCTTCTCTCCATGTATCAGATGAATAACTCTAGCACCGAAAAGAGATTCATATTCACACCTGATGCAGTGGATATCTATGACAAGAAAACCAGTTTCAGGGTTGCTACCGGTGAGGTAAATCATCAATCTAGACTTTACACATTTATGAATTTATTGCACCAGATTTTTCATTACTACTTACCCATGCTGATGAAAGCAGTACGATATGGGATGAAAGGTTCAGGAATTTAAATTTCATATATATGAAACATATTAGCAAGCAGGGAATGGTTGATGGTCTACACAACATCCACTTCTCCAAAGGAATTTGTGAGGGATGTGTTCGTGGAAAACACCCTCAAGAGAAATTCGAAAAAGGAAAGACTCAGAGAGCTTCCTCTCCTTTAGATTTGATCCATAGTGACCTCATGGGCCCTTTTATACATCCATCAATCAGCAAAGCAAGGTATGTGCTCATTTTTTTGTATGATTTCTCACACTTCACATGTATTTTCTTTCTCAAGAAAAAACCATAGGTCTTTCAAACCTCAAATATTTCAAATCCCTTGTTGAGACACAATCAGGAAAGAAAATCAAAATCCTTTGAACTGATAACGAGGGAGATTATGTCGACCATGAGATCCATAATATTTTACATGAGGTATGGATTCAGTTGCAGCACATGACTCCATATACTCCACAACAAAATGAAGTTATTGAGCAGAAAAATATATCTCTAAAAGAGATGGCATCTTGCATGATACATGCAAAGTCACTTCCACAGAGATTATGGACCAAAGCACTTAATTGTGAAACCTACATCCAAAATAGATCTCCCCATAGATCTGTCAAGGATAATACCCCCTATGAGGCTTGGAGAATCCTCAAACCACAAGTGACCCACTTTTATATTTTTGGTTCATGTGCATGGGCCCATATTCCCTCTAAAAAGAGGAAGGCACTTGATCCATAGAGCACAGAGTGTATCTTTGTTGGATACCCATATGATGTGAAGGGATACTGAATTATTAATCTTTACTGGGACCAGATCATCATTGAACGAAGTGTCCAATTCGAGGAAAGTATCTTGCAAGTACATCAATAGCCGCATGCAGACACATTTTCTCTTCCACCTGTTAGAGATGATGAGCATGCACATGCTGACTTTTATTCATATGAGAATTTTGATTCAGAGGATTCAGTTGATCCAGATACAAATTTAGTACAGTAAGATGCAGATTCATTGCATGCAGATGCAGATGTATGCCCAGAGCAAAGGCCCAAGTGGCCTCAGACTACTCTTTAGGATGCAATGGATATTGTTGGGGATCCAGCTGATACTAGGAAGAATCGATTTGATTTCAAGGATCCTACTCTTGCACTGAATACCACTGAACCATTGCTACCCATGCATCATTTATTAGTTCAGTCTTCAGATCCATAGTATTATGGTGAGGCTACTGGAAATCCCTTTTGGGAATCCTCCATGCAGAAGGAGTACAACTCCCTCCTCGAGAACTAGAATTGGGATCTGGTTCCCCTTCCTTCTAGAAGGAAAATTGTCAGGTACAAATAGGTCTACAGGACCAAGAGTGCAGTGGATGAATAGATTAGCAGATACACATCCAAGTTAGTTTCCAAACAATTTCAGTAGGTGCATGGCATTGACTATGATGAGACCTTCGCTCCAGTAGAAAATATGTATTCCATATGTTTGGAACTTTCCATTGCAGTAGCTAAGGGACGGGAATTCCATCAGATGGACATGAAGAGTACATTTCTTCATGGAAATATCTCTAAGGAGATCTATATGGAGCAGCCCCAGGGATTTATGAAGGATTCCTCTTTGGTCTCTCGACTTAAGAAGTCTCTTTATGGCCTCAATAAGGCTCTAAGGGTATGGTATGGAAAGATGGAATCCTACCTGTTGTCACAGAACTTTTTACATTGTAAATTAGACCCGAATGTTTGCATGCTCAGGATGGTTGATTCACTTCTACTCCTAGTTTTTTATGTTGATGATTTATTGATCATCGCTTGCTTGACTTCATTTATTGTTGCATTCAAGAGGATTCTACATGAGTGGTTCTTGATGACTGACATGGTTCTGCTACACTTCTTCCTTGGACTCGAGATCATTCAGGATGCATTAGGAATCAAAATGTCTCATGCCAAGTATGCACACGATCTCCTTGAGATATTTCACATGACGAACTGCAAGTCTACCCCGACTCCTTTCCTATGAGGAGTCAAACTTAAGGATGGTAGGGACATTCCATTAGTTGACAACACACTGTACAAACAGCTAGTGGGGATCTTGTTTTATCTCACACACTCAAGACCAAACCTCTCCTATGCAGTTGACGCAGTCTCCAAGTTCATGCAGGAACTGCATGAACTACATTGAAAGGATGCAAAGTGTATCCTTAGATATGTATAGGGCACCATCACCTTTGGGATTCACTATGTAGCAAACTCTACACTAGAGCTCATCAGGTTTACTGATTCTTAGTAGGTTGGTGATAGCATTGATTGCAATTCCACATCTAGTTACTCACTCAGTCTTGGTTTCAGGCCTATCTATTGGTCAAGCAAGAAGCAGGCTTCTATTTCTCTATATTCAGTCGAGGCAGAGTACAGAGGGGTATTTAACATAACCATTTAGTTTATTTGGAAATAAAATTTTCTCACTGAGTTGGGCATCCAGTTTCATCGGTCAATCGTCATTTGGTGTGACAACCACAGCACTTTGAAGTTCTGCGGAGATCTAGTTTAGAGGCAGTGGACGAAGCACATCGAGATCCACATGCACTACATCCGTGAATTAGTACACTAGGGGATCATCGACCTGTAGTTCTTTCCTTCAGCAGAACAGACTGCAGACATCTTCACCAAGAACTTAACTGAACAAAAGTTCCATTCTTTGCGCAGTCGTCTTGGAGTAAAGGACACAGTTTCCTAGAAACTGTCAATTTGTCTTTTTACATACATTGTACCTTAAGCGAGGGGGGGTTCCCATGAGTTTTCCCCTCTTTCCTCACTATATTTCAATGTATATTTTGTATTTGGGTACCTAACATGGCCTCATTGTCGGGACCCATTCTTTATTTTCAACATAGTGATGTTCAGGGGGGTGTTGGAGTTACTTCACACACACCTAAGATTTATTTTTCCTAAGGTTTTTCTTATGTTTATTAGTCATTATTCAGTCTCCTATATTTTAGGAAGAATATTCCTCTAAGGAGAATATTCTCTTCAGTTTGATCAGTTGAGTGGAGTCTAGATGATACATTGGGATTATCACCATGCAACATTGGGATCATCACCAGCTAATACACATTTCCCTTGGGATCATCACCAGACTAGCGCATTACCCATGATTCCTTGATATCCTCCTCACTTCACTCTGTTTCAGTTAGTTAATTGAAGATTGATAGACTAGTTAACTCAACTAGGTGGTATTTCACTCTCGTAACTGATCAAGAGACTAGAATAGGTGGTAGTTTATGCCCGTAATTACTAGTGTGTGTCCAGATCACTCTAGACCACCACTATGGTACATTTTCTTCTCCTCCAGTGCACATTGGTTGAGTTATACAGAGTATATCATATGTAAATCATCATTCATTCATTTGGTTAATGAGAATTATTCCATTCTTTCTCTCCTACTTATATTTTCTTCTATTTTCTTTGAAAATGTGTATTTCAATTACCAACGAGATCTATTCTATGTAATTTCAACACATTTACAATTTGAGCTAAGATTTATCTCAACTTTTATCAGATTCATTTATCGGGTCATTGTTACCACCCATAGCCAAAGATGTTTCTATGTTAGGTGTCATTACCATGGAGTAGTTGATCATACGTGCCCAACATTTAGACTTGATTTATTCATAATCGTACATATTGTATGACATAATTCCTCATTTTCTAAGGTCATCGACAGATCCAGTTAGATCCAACCCAAGACCCCATGTCGATGACATGGATGGTTTTGTGTCCAATGCCTCTTTTGGCCAATTAGCTGGGCAGATTAGTCAATTGTCTATCTCTACAGGTTAGCTAGGTACTATTCTTATTGGATCATGTTGTCATTGATGCCAATGGTTTGATTATTGTTACCCATGATTTTGGTCATCATGATGATGTATTGATGATGGCGTACTCAGGATCTTCATAAGAAATTTCTCCTGAGAAAAAGTTATTTTCATCTCTTCCAGAAAACTCATTTTTGAAGACTGTTCACAGGTTGCTAGTATATTTGCCTGCAAGAATGCCTGATTCTCATAGGCTGCCTTAATCCAAGGTGCGAGAAGTTCACACTATGTTGAACTGCTAGGGTGCGAACTCTTTCTAAAGCAAAGAAAAAGATGAATTCTTGATGCTTCTAGAAGGGAATCTTCTAGAAGGATGAGATGGCATTCGAATGGTTATCCTAGTACTGGATTCCCTGATATTTTGGGATCAATCTTATCCAAGTAACTAATTCATTCTCTCCTATATATTGAGTGAATTCTCATGGAAAAGGTTAAGCAAGATTCATTGGAGAATTGGTGAAAGAATTGTGTGAAGGACTGAAGCTACAACAACTTGGAGACTCCAACAAGTTTATTAAAAGGGGTTGATCTTCTTCATGCAAGTGAGCAAGTGTGTGTGTCAGATTCAAGGGCCATCGAAAGGAAGTTTGCGACATCAAGGCTCAGGTTGTAATCTTTACTTTCCACTAATATGATACAGTAATATATCCTGATAGACCCTCTGGGTCCAGAGGCCTTTTTCAATTTTGCTTCATTTTCCAAAATTTTGATTATGTTCAGACATTCTCACACTGTACTTCATTGTAGCCTGCGAGAATAGGTAGAGTTCGCATTCTGCCTGTAGGTTTCAGTGTCAGGTTCTCACATCCTGCTCAAGGGTCACCTGTGAGAATCAGTGATTCTCACACTGTGTAATATTGCCTGCTTGCGAACTAAATTTTTCAAAAATTTGGATTTGAGTTTTGATATTTTCAACTACCTAGATCAGTTTGATTGCCTCATTAGAGTTTCTTGGACCATTGATTGATATCTTTATTGTCTTCGTTTGCGTGCATGAACAGTCTTAGTATTTCAAGGCTTTTCTTGTCATTTTTGGCTTGACTTTCGTTTCTTGACTTTTTTTGGCAAAACCATTCTCTCTGACTTCAAATTCTGAGTGTGTTTGATTAGTTAAGAACCAGTGATTGGTTGAAAGTTGAGTGCTTGGTTTTTCTCATTTGCTTATTTGTTTGAAAGATCATTTTCTTTTGCATTTGAAAAGACTAAATTGGTTTGCTCTTTATTTTTGTTTTCGTTGAAAGAGTGGATTGGGTTATTTGCTTGTTCATTGGTTTTCTGATTTTCTATACTCTCATTGGCATAGTGAGGGTCCTTTTTGAAAAGTGAACAAAGTTTTTTCTTTCAAAAAATCATTTTTGTCTTTGAAAACATTGTAAATCAAAATTGTTGAAGTGTTGAAAAGGAAGCAATAGAGTATTGTTCTTTGATGCATGATTTGTTGAATTTACATTCTAAAGGAAATTTTGCATTGTAGTGCAAGGTTGATCTGGAAAAATTTTCTATTTCCCTCCCATACATAGGATTCATTGAACGAAAAGTGATATATTTCATTCCCATCCTGCATTGTTGGGTCAGAGTCATACAACATAAGTTTCATTTCCGTTACCTTTGAGTAAACAAAAACTCTTAATAACACTGCGTAATCATAAAATTTATCTAGTAACTCTTTTCTAGGGCTCTTTTACACCAACATTTAGCTAGGCTAGCGCTTTGGAGTAGGAAGAGAGATACACTCTCCAAAAGCTCAAAACACACAATAACATCTTGTGTTAGGGATTGTTAAAATCCATTTGCAACATCCTGTCCTGGGAATCCCTTCTCACACAAGGGTCAAGCACGAGGTTGCATTGGTATTGGCAGAGTTACTCACCCTGCTTTGTTGGTATCAGTGTAGAGATTGCACGTATTACGGGGATCACTCGGAGGTATACCCACAATGATGAGTGGAAGCCTTTTGAGTTGATTTCGGGCTAGATACCCTGCCCTTGTGTGTGGATCGGACTGTCGACTGTTCCCCCAGATTTTATTGTTTTTGGTGGTGACCATAGTAGCCTATCTCTCTAGGTTCTTACCCGAGGTGATTGTGGAGGGGAAAGTCTTCACGGTACCTGGAATTGACGTTGAACAAACTCACTCGGGCTCCTTGGAGGGTATACCCACGATTATGTGTGGGAGCTTGCACCAGGGTGTAAGTCTGTTAAGCAGGTCGTCAGTGTAACTTTTCCACCCTAGCCCTGCCTCTTCTCGTCTCGTTGTTGCGACGTTGGATTTCATGACCAACTAGTGGCTTCGAAATTAGAAAGTCTTGTTTGCCTGGTGATTTCTTCCTAGATTTTGTTTACTAGCGTGTGTTGTTTGTTTCTCGAAGCTGACCATAGGATTTTCTTTGTGAAGTTTGTTACTTGTTTACAATAGCTCCCCCATGTCGTTCACGTAGAATGCAGGGTTTATCTCTAGAGCATCTAGACAGTTCTCAACCCTTGCCTACAGGTACACCTGAGGGATCTCCTCGGCAGAGTGAAGCCACAGTTGTCACCACACCACAAGTGGAACAAATTGACTCTCTAGAACCTTTCTGAATTACCAATACTCGAGAGGACTTTCGACTTCACCTTGGTTCTGAGTGACCATTTATGCGACTGAATTCTTCTGGAGAATTAGTTGTTACATCTTTTGGATCACCCGTTGGACCTTTTCCCAGCATAGAAGGCCAAGATCCTTTTTGGTCTACAGGTGTTTTCCGAAGGGACCTTTTTGGTCCTGGTTCACCTATGGTCTCCGAAATCAACCCTCCGGTGTTTTCTGAGACAAAGACTGTACCGTTGACTACCACTTATCACTTTACTGTCCCTGTTGAAATGGCCCATCTCATGAATACTACGAGTGTCCCAACCGGGTTCACTACGACTGGTCTTGCTCCTATAAACACGCAGCGAATGCCCAATGTCACTCCGACACTACCACCCGGATACCATGCATTGAATGCTTCTATTCCAACACCTCCACAAACCCCATCCGGTTCTCCAGGTGGTCCTTCTTTTCCTGGGCACCCTATTCCTAGTTTTATTCCGACACTCCCTCAATTTCCTTATGGAAGACCTTTCTTATCTTCCACTAGCAATCCTAATCCTAGTGGCACTATCCCGTCCATTACACCAAACTTACAAATTCCCGTTGGTGGAAAAGGTGGTACGATTCAAATTCCTCTTACCGGGCACATTCCAATTACTACCCAACCTTCGATTGGGACACAACTTCCGGTTGGAACACCACCTACGATAGGGGGACCAACCCCACCTTTTGGACAAAATGTACCTCCCTATTTGGCCTAGTATTGGAATCAGATAATACAAAATCCTCCTTAAACGACTGGGGGGCAGCAGTTGCCTGTCCCTACTATAGGCCAACCATATCCAGGTATACCCAATCCTATTTGGGGTTCGAATGCTCAAACTCATGTCCCCGCTCAAGGTCACAATCCTTGGAGCTACTATCCTCTCCAACCACCATCGAATCTGCCTGGGTCTTCCCATCATGTGTAGACCGCTTACAGTCCTATTGGTTTGCCGACAGGGCTTCCACCCCAAAGCCACCAGTACCCGCAGGTGAATCGACAGTTACCTTTTCTTGCTACTTTGGATTTTCCATATTTGTCAAGGATTTTAAATGATCCTATTCGTCACTTTCCCCAATGGCTTGTTATTCCAGCCAAGCTTCCATCAGACATTCCTAAATTCGACGGCAAAGTGGGAGAGGACCCAAATAATCACGTTATGAATTTTCACCTATGGTGTTCATCCAAATCATTGATGGATGACTCTATTCGTTTACGTCTTTTTCAATGAACCCTTATCGGTTCTGCTGCGAAGTGGTATATTGAATTGCCACGAGGTTTCTTCTCTGATTTCAACACCCTAGCTATGGCTTTCCTTACGCATTACCAGTTACCGATCTGTTATGATACCGGGACTGAGATTTTGACTTCCTTCAAATAGACTAAAGGTACTCATATATATGATCATATCCATGAGTGGCGAAGGAGATGAAGTCTCATTAAACTTGAGCTTCCTGATCAGTTACTGGCAGAATGGTTTACAAAATCATTTGTGAATGAAATTGGTAAGGACATTTCCATGGGTGGAGTTGTCATGGAAGAGCAGGCTATAAGTCGTTCTCAATATCTTGATCTCTTTTATTCGCAAACGGGGACCCTTTACGATTTATTACTTGATTTACCTCGTCCTAATACTTCCAGTACTTCAACTACTTCTGCTGCTTCGCATGCATCTGATGGTGTGATTGGTACTGCCCAAACCCAATCACATTCTATTTCAAGCATAACCCCTAAATTTGCTTCTTCTAATGTTCAAAATGCTCCATCTCCTGCCACTCCCACCGGAAAAACTTCTGAGGTAAATGCAGTCCAATCTACCCCAGCCGGTAAAAACAAATCTAAAAAGGGGAGAGGTAAGAATAAAGAGAGCAAAAATAATAATCAAGAAGAGCAAACTAAAACCACTCCTGTTGAAGAACGAGATAAGCGCAAACCCCGATACCCTTGCCTTATCTGTGGTGACGATCACTACATGAAGGATTGTCCACGATGTGCCGAGGTCACTAAGGAGCTCCAAAACCCCCTACACCGGCAGTCTTGTCCCAACCCTTCCCGTCTCAACAACAGGCTTAGTTGGTCATTCACGACCAACCCTCCTCTTCTACGACATCATATGTTTTGATGTGTATTTGTGATTCTAAGCAGAACAACGTTGCACTCACTACTCAAGCCAAATATTATTCTCCATCTAAGGAGAAGGTTGATGATTTACCTCCTTCGTTGGTCCAACCCTCTCCCACGACTCCACCTACTAACGGTCCTCTTCATCTCGAACAACCAAGCCTTGATACAGTTCTGCGACCAACCTCAAAAGGTGTCGTTAGGAAATCGACTTTCAATCCTCATGCTCATGTGACCCAGAACTACAGTATTGTTGAAGATTTGGCCCAGGCACCTTCAGCGATGTCATCCCTTGAAGTCCTTCAGTCTTTTCCTGCACAACGGAAGGCACTGTTGAAAGTTATAGGTGGAATTGACCCGACAGATATGAATTTGATAATCTTTTACTTGGAAGATCACATTCCAAGGTTACCTCCTCAACTCATGTTTCAAATACAAGTGGTTGTCTCTGACAAAAACATTTGCTGAACCGTTATTGGCGAGGGTGCCTTGATGTGTGTTATGTCTCTTGCTTGTTGGAAATCCATTGGCTCTCCTCCTTTGAATGAATCCCAGAACACTCTTAAAGCCTTCAATGGCTCCGATTTTAAGCCCTACGGTGTTCTTCCTTTGTTGCCCATCACGTTAGAAGGTAAAACAGTCCAAGTCGAAGTGGACTTCTTTGACGCTCCCATTGATTATAATATTCTACTTGGACGCAACTGGATCGATTCCATGCATGCCATTGTGTCCACACTTTTCCGTGTAGTATGTTTCCCTCATCAAGGAAAGGTTGTTACCATTGACCAACTTGCCTTCTTCAATTCTGATACCCGTACTGGCAACGTGTCGTTTATTTCTAAAACCCCACCAGGTTATGAGAACGTCAGTGTAGGCCTTTTAAAGGACTCCTCGTTAATGGGTACTTTTCCCATTCCACCACTCGATGTTCCATGCTCGTCAGATGCTTCTATCAACATGATCTCCACCGTGCATCATGAACTTCCTGCGTCACAGGACCCTTGGATTGTCCCTGACCCTAGAGATCATCTTCGTTTCGACGACGTAATGTTGTTAAGTCCAGTTGAATCTGCATATCAGGCCATTCAATCGGCAACACCTTCTACCCTCTCTCTTGATGAGTTGTCTCCTGATCCTTTTCATGTTATTTTTCCCACTGACAAGATGATCATGTCCGTCATGGAGGACACCCCTTGGGATGATGGGCATCATCGTTCCATACTTTTTCTGGAGCAACATACTCTTGAGAACTACCAATGGATTTTGACTCTGTCTACCGTTGTTGTCATCTCGACAGTTCCCGCAACTACACACGATGTGTTTGTTGAAGGGAACTTAAGTAATATCTTGCCCACGATTCCCATTGATATATCCATTAAACCTGGGATTGTCGAAAATATCCATATTGGAGCTTCGTGTTCCCCTGACGAAATAGTCACCTATACGTCTCTATTCAAAGAATTTTGTGACATCTTCACCTGGAGCTACGAAGAGATGCCAGGTATCGACCCTGCAATTGTTGTACATGAGATAAAGACATACCCCGGAGCTAAACCTGTCCGGCAACGCCTTTGTCCAGTTCACCCACGTAAAGCAGCTGCTATAAAGCTCGAAGTCGAGAAACTTCTGAAAGCCGGATTTATTTATCCGGTGGCTCTTACAGACTGGGTTTCCAATATTGTCCCAATTAACAAGAAAGGAGGCACTATTTGTGTATGTGTTGATTATAGGGATATCAACAAAGACAACTTTCCTACCCCTTTCGTCGATCAGATTGTCGATGATTGCGTCGAAAGTGAAATCTTCTCTCTCATGGATGGTTTCTCCGGCTATAATCAAATTAACATTGCTCCCGAGGATCAACATAAGACTGCCTTTATTTGTCCTTGGGGTACTTTTGCCTATCAGAAACTTCCTTTCGGTCTCAAGAATGCTGGTGCGACATTTCAATGTGCTATGTCTTATGATTTTCATTATATCAATCACATCATTCAACCCTATTTGGAAGATTTACCTGCACATTCTATGCGCAACGTCGATCACCCTACCCACCTCCGAGCCATTTTCGTTCGCTGTCGGTTCTATCACATACGTTTAAATCCTCATAAATGCATTTTTTACGTCAAATCCGGCCATCTTCTAGGTTTTATCGTTTCGCGTCAAGGGATCCAGGTGGATCCTATTAAGGTTGAGATGATTCTTAATCTCCCTCCTCCTTCTACACTGCGCCAGTTGCAAAGTTTGCAGGGGAAAGCAAGCTTTCTTCATCGTTTTATCCCTAATTACGCTGAGATCACTCATGGTTTTATGCGACTACTAAAGAAAGATTCAAAGTTCGTCTAGGATACCATTGCCAACAATGCTTTTGAAGCTTTAAATTTATCCCTAACGTGCACTCCGCTTCTCTTTCCTCCCGATTACAATCGCGATTATTTCCTTTATCTTGTTGCCTCGGAGTACACTATTGGCATCGTTCTCGTCCAAGAGGATGATGCGCACGATGAACATGTTATTTACTACTTAAGTCGAAGTCTCACACCAACTGAAATCAAGTATCAACATGTCCAAAAACTGGCCTTGGCTGTCATTCAAGTCGTCCAATGCTTCCGACACTATATCCTCTCACGCAAGACTACGATGATTTCTCATTGCAACCCCATGCAACATATTTTGACACGTCAATTGCTCGGGGACAAATACTCCAAATGGATTGTGATACTCCAGGAGTTTGACTTGGAATTCGATCACGCCAATTCTAAGAAGTCTTTAGTTTTTTCTGAGTTGATATGCGATTTTTCTCATTCTGCAACGGAAAATGTAGCAGTAGATTCATTACCCGATGAATCTCTTTTCCTTATTAGCACTGATGATCTTTGGTATGGGGATATCATTATATATCTCCAAACCCAAACTTTCCATCCTACTTTGTCTATTACTGAACGACGTCGCATCCGCTATCAAGCTCGTCAATACATTATCCTTGGGAATACTCTTTATTGTCAGGGGATTGACTCTGTTTTTTTCCATTGTCTAACGTTTGATGAAGCCGAGAAAGCTCTAAATGACTACCATTTTGGAGCATGTGGTGGTCATATGTCTGGGTATGCTACTACCCAGAAGATCTTACGCGTAGGGTATTTTTGGCCTTCTTTGTTTAACAACTGCATTACTGCCGTTCAGAAATGCCATGCCTGCCAAACCTATAATCAGAAAATCCGGTCACATCCTGCTCCTCTTCATCCTGTGGTCTCAGTTGGTCCCTTTGCGAAATGGGGCATCGATTTCATGACATGTCACCCTCACTCGGTCGGGGGGCATGGTTACATCATTGTAGCCGTTGATTACTTTATGAAATGGGTTGAGGCGATGCCGACATTCGACAATACTGGAAAGACTGGAGCATTGTTTCTTTTTAGTCACATCATAGCTCGTTTTGGTGTTCCCCAAGCTATCGTGACTGATCACAGTAGCCACTTTAGGAATTTTATGATGTCTGAACTTACTGAGAAGTTGGGTCTTCATCATGATAAATCAACGACCTATTATCCACAAGCCAATGGCTAGGTCGAAGCAATCAACAAAGTTCTCATAACTATGCTTCGATGAATGATAGGGATTCATAAAACAAGTTGGCACACAATGTTGTTTTCGGCATTGTGGGCATACCGGACGTCTGTTAAGTCCGCTACTGGGTTTATGCCTTTTCGATTAGTCTATGGTGTGGAAGCCATTCTTCCTATCGAATGCAAGATACCCTCTCTGAAGCTAGCTATTGAACTCCTACTCGACACTTCTGCTGAAGAAGAACGTCTATTGTATCTTATGCGCTTAGATGAAAATCGACGTGACGCCACTCTAGTAATAGAAACCCAGAAAAAACGTGTCAAGGCCCAATATGACAAGCATGTCAAGCCTCGCATTTTCTCCGAAGGTGATCTTGTTCTTCTCTATGAACAGGATCGAGATGTGTTAGGAGCTGGAAAATTCGAACCCATGTGGTGAGGTCCTTATATTGTTCTCCAAGTTTTGGAAAAAGGAGCATATGAGTTGGTAGATTACGATGGTATCCCTTTGAGTGAACCCAGGAATGGGTTGTACTTGAAGAAGTACTATGCATAAATCATCTGTGCACAAGTACTTGTATTTTATTGTATCATATGTTTTGTGTGTTACTATAGTTTTCTTTTGTCATTATCTGGTCTCTACCCTTATGTGACGTTGTGTTTGATTTCCAGATGTCAGAGTCTTCACTACCCTATATTGGCTTCGCTGATGACGCTAGCCGTAGTACTCAGAACCTTGCTTCCGCTGCGTGGGCAATATATACCCCAACAAATGAACTTGTATCTTTACAAGGCGTGTGCCTCGGCCGTGTGACCAACAACATTGCAGAGTATAGCGTCATTATTGAATTATTGGTTGATGCTATCTCACTCGGAATTCGTCATTTGGTTGTGTGACTTGACTCTCAACTTGTAGTACTACAGTTAAGTAATATCTACTCTATTCGAATTCCTACTTTGTTATGGGTGTATTTGCGAATTCGCCTCTTGGAACGTTATTTTGATCACATTGAATATCAACATATTCCTAGATGTCTAAATACATTAACAGATGCATTGGCTAATTATGTATTGGACAGACATTTGAATCATTTGTAAATCAAACACATCGAAATTCACACAATATAAAGTAAACCGATAGAAGTCATCTGTATATATAACAATATAAAAGAGTTTTTTACAAAAAGTTTGTCCGAAGACCAAAATGTCAAAAACTGAAGCTCATAGCTTCTAAAAAGTGATGTCATGGATGGCATTCATGGTAACACACGACTGCCCTAGCAACCCTACAGAGCAGTCGACTCATAGATGCTGATACCCCTACAGTATGACGCTGATCGCGTCGTGGAACCTCTTCCAGAGTCATGTCTGGAATGTCTGCAGTCAGGCCCCCTAGATTCTGTTCCACCACTTGATAATCCTCAGCATACTATGGTGCTGCCGCTACCTCTCCTCGCCGCTGGATGGGAGAAGTGTCGGGAGGTCTATAAGGTCCAACATCTGTGTTATCAACAAACGATTTTGTATTAGTCTTTGGATGAACATATAAAACAAAAACATTTTAATATGATAAAAATTCACAAAAAATTTAAAAAGAGAAAAATGTGTGTACTTCTTACCGAGGTCACCCCACTGAGTATCCTCTGGCAATGCTAAGTCCAGATCTCCTCGGAAATCCAACCCGACATAAGTGTAGTCATCAACCATCAACATCTGGGTTTGAAGCCAGTCAAAGAAAGTATCATCATACTTGATGATCGGTCCTGCTACATGCCAGGCCATGAGCCGACACCATCTCAGCATTCTTGGATCCCTGGGACCTAGTATATTCCACTCAACCTGCAGTCTCAGTACGGGAACCCTCTCGAGGAAGAAATACACCAACAAAGATCCATACCCGAATTGCTTCAGGTTACCGCGTTTGCATTTAGTCAATTGCTTTTTGATACTACGAAGCACAACATCTGCCCAGTTGAACACCCGAGGCTCAGTACACTCGATGGCATACTGGAAGTAACTCTGTAACTCCATGTGAGGAGCAGAAATCTCGGCCATATGAGCTATGGTGAATAGGATAGTGCGGAGGGTCAAATCTCGTACCCCCCAAATAGCTACTTTTCCTTTCTTTCTCTCAGCCTCGGGAACACAGTGTATATGGAAATACTCACTCATATATAGCCCACCACCTCTGCTACCAGTCAGGCTAACATAGTACCCATGTTGGGATAATCCAATTAAAAAGTAAATGTCCTCAATGTCTAAGGACAGTGTGTGGGCCCCCACATGAAATACCTGTTGATCAGGGTCCCACATACGCACCAGGTACTCTAATAACCTGACTTGGGCCGTCATGCTCGGGATACGAAAGTATTTCAAGAGCCCACAGTCTCTCAAAGCAGCGATAGTAGGTGGATGATTTTCGGCATTTGCATTGTCTTCTTCATGTTCCCTTTCATGCCATTATAGCACCATTCTGATGGCTAATTATCTGCATAAGGAACACAAAGAGAAGATTAACAACTATTTTCATGAATTCATTCATTTTTATTGGCTAAATTTTTAGAAACTTTTTTGAGCTTTGTGGTTCTCGCAGGTGCCCTATGTGCACAGTGTGAGAAACTCCCAAGTGGCCTTAGGCTCACCTGCGAGAATGCCTCATTCTCGCAGGCCCCATATAGCCTACCTGCAAGAATGGCACTGCGCATGTAGGGATTTGAAAATCAACTTAAAAATGCAAATTTAACCAATGAAATTACAAAATTAAACCATGAAAGTGTTAAGGACAAAAAGCTTACCTAACTGTCGCAGACGGCTCGCTGAATGGTCTCTCGTAGCTCCTGCGATCTGACGCCGAACTTGGAGGGTAAAAGAGGGGTTTTTTGAGCTCACTAGTGGAAATGTAAAAATGATGTGGTAAAAAGAGTATTTACTCCTTTTATTTACTTTTACTATGTCATTTGGTTTTTTATGCTTATTTATATATTAAACCCTAATCCCTAATGTCATGTTTAGTGTAACTCTTGCAGGCGTGATGACTTTGATGATCAAGTATCGGGATATGGACATAGTTTTTCTTTTTCCATCGTGTTTTTTGATTGTTTTTTATGGTTTTTACATAAAACCTCGAGCATCGTTTTTGTCCGTTCTTGCACTCGTAAATACATGAGAACGTGATCGAGCATACTTTTATCACTTTTTCGGGCTCAACAAGGTTATATGAAAAAGGAACCCCATGGAGTCCTCTTTAAGCTCTTTTCAGACTCTCTAAACATGAAAAGATCGTCGAGCGACCTTGCTATTTTCACACTCGAGAAAGTATTTGAAGTAAGCGTCTGGTGAGCGATAATTTATCTTTTTTTTGGTCTTGTCCAGACTATTTTATGAAAAAAGAACTGAAAGAGTTCTCTTTTAAGTGTTTTTCCAAACTCTATAATCTTGAAAAACCTTCGAGTTTTCTAGCTCTGGACTCGTTAAACAAACATTGCCAGACCCATGATGGGACCGAACCACTCCTTCTTAAGGTTCGTTAAACATACTCTGAGGGACTCGTCCGAAGGATGAACTTATATCAACAAGCATATGTTATCCTCCTCAATCTTGTGTAAAAATAAAGAGGTACTCGCCAGAAATGGTGGGGGAAAATTTGGGAAAGGGATATGTTTTCATTTTCGTATTAATTGGTAGTAAGTGTTGCTCTTGAACATGACACCCCCTATTCATCATTTGAAGCCAGTTTGGGAAATCCATTTGTCTCTCATTCGATTTTCTACAAGGTCATTCCCTGTGTCATCTTTGAGTCAATGCTGCCAAATCATTGGTCGTGTTGTTCATATGTTCAAGAGAAGTCCATCTGAAACCTATATTGAGTCGGCCATCTGCAGTTGTCCATTCTTTCCATGTCGGTCTTCCCTGTGTCTGGTCTAATTTGCAAAATACTCTGTTTCACCTTCAAAATCTGTTACTCATTTCATGTCATTGATGGGGGATACATTAAGGCCCTCCTGTGATGATTTTTGTTCCGTCGACTTCAGCTCATTATCCGGAATCAAGACTTAGAAATTATTTGGTACCTTGGAACTTGCATGCCTCAATGGCAGGTTTCCTCACTTTTGACAGTGGGTTTACATCATTGATCCCTGATCGAAATATTCCATCGAATGTTCGACATCAACTCATTTATTCACACTCGATGGATTGTACTATGGTACCTTGGGAGTCATTGTCATAAATAGTGATTTCCCTTGCACTTTTTAATGGTTTCATCATTGACTGGTAATCAAGTGGTTTCTACCATGTTTGACTTCAACACATGTAATCACATGGTTAGATTTGTACTTTGGGCGAAAAAATTGAAGACCCTGGATATCATCTTTATGATCTAGGTTGCGATGGAGTATATATAATTTGTGACACATAGATCCACTGTGTATGTCTCGTGCCTATGTCGTCTTGATTTGAACTTTCTCGCATAGATCCACAGTGTATTTCGGTGGCTATGCTATATTTTGATGGCATGGATCCACAGTGTATAATTGGTGGCCATGATCCATGTCTATAATGTCATCAGACTGTGATCTGAGTATGGGAATGCCTACCTCAGAATTGATATATATGATATTCTGCAGATGCTTGGTTGTTCGCAGGTTTCTGATTAGGTGTGCTCCTGGTTCCCGACACACACATGTAGCTTACAAAGTCTATCGGCTGTCACTGGTTCCAACCTCATACTTTGGGGGGCATTCTGTTACCCATTATTTTTATCATCATGATGATGTATTGATGATGGTGTACTCAGGCTCTTCATAAGAACTTTCTCCTGAGAAAAAGTTATTTTCATCTCTTCCAGAAAACTCATTTTTGAAGACTGTTCACAGGCTGCTAGTATATTTGCCTACGAGAAAGCTTGATTCTCGCAGGTTGCCTTAGGCTAGGGTGCGAGAAGTTTGCACTGTGTTGAGCTGCTAGGGTGTGAACTATTTCTAAAGCAAGGAAAAAGATTAATTCTCAATGCTTCTAGAAGGGAATCTTCTAGAAGGATGAGATGGCATTCAAATGGTTATCCTAGTACTGGATTCCCTGATATTTTGGGATCATTCTTATCCAAGTAACTAATT
>JZKD02S1672840.1:1435720-1451546 GCA_000966675.3 Picea glauca | reverse complement strand
TTGAACATCATTGGGGAGTCATAGCTTGTTGATGCATGGTTGATATACTTGCTTGGTGAAAGTGATGATGCATGATGGTACACTCATATTGGTAGATGCACATGTTGGCATATTGTTAGATGCACATGTTGGCATATGGTGGATACATTCCATGGATGATATCTTTTGACGTAAATGATTGATGCACATAAATGTTGTGCATAATGTAATTGGTTGATATCTTGTTCACGATTCTCTATTTTTGACATATATTTTGTTTCATGATGTATGGTATAGCACAAGTTTGATGCATGAATAGGTCCAAGGATCGTCATAGAAAGAGTGGTTGATCTATGATCCAGTTGAAAATAGGGGGAGACATACCCATAGGGTGAGTCATTCTTCTTATGATTCTAGGAGGAAATGCTTATCATATGTATACCTAGAAAAGAGCTCTATATTTGAGGAAAGAGCACAGAGGCATAATTCTGGGGGAGCGGTGGTCATAGAGGGAGCATGAGCAATGTATTTTCAGCATTGCATAAGATTGATATCCCTTGTTCAAAAGGGGAGAGATTATTCAGCGGCAACAAGATAGGGGGAGCAACCCCAAGGAGAGTTCAAGCAAGGGGAGTAGCCTCAAGAGGAGAATGGCCCTTTGCCATTGATGTCAAAGGGGGAGAGTTAATCACATTGATGTGATTGATGTTTATTGATGGGGAGAGATAGTGACATTGACTATTGATGTAGAGCATGTCTTAACTATATGTTGACATCAATAATTGGTAATTGGTGTTGACATCAATGTTGGTATTTCCATCAATGTCAAAGGGGGAGATTGTTGGATCATGTTGTCATTGATGCCAATGGTTTGATTATTTTTATGTCAAAGGATTTACGTCAAGTGATTGAGTGATCAATTGATGTCAATTGATTAATTAATGTCAATGGATTGATTGATTGATAAGCTTGGTTGATTGATAATTGATGAACAATGTATATGTATTATCCTTGATGATAATGATATATGTCAAGTGGAAACCAATCGATGAAGATGGATCAAGATGCATAGATGAAGATGGATCAATGAGTTGTCATTGATACATGATGAAGATGGATTCTTTGATATATTATGCATAGTTTGATGACTCATTATTGTCTTTTCATGATTAATAAGAAGTACAAATGGATGAACTCCAAAGTGGTCCCCTTATGGTGAAAGCCCTCACATGAAGACGCTTTGTGGTTGAGTTGTGGTTGAGAGAACCCATGCCTGTATGTAGAATAATGAGATGAAGATCAGTGACTTTGTTGGTGAAACTATCCTAGATGGATAGTGCTTGTCATGCCATTTCTGGTGGTATGTGGAATGTCACATAACTCCTCATAGTTTGAAAGTTATGACTTTACGAAGTTGGAGGACCCCCATATGAAGACTTGAAGCCCCCAAGGTCAAAGAAGTCAAAGTGACCTGAAAGAAATCATTATTTAAAAGATAAATTAAGGTGACAAAATCAAGAAGTAATATTTAAATGATAAAGTATTGGAGAACTTTATATTTATGGAAAGTGGTTAACCCTAAAATAAGGAAAATAGGTTTAAGTGACCTAGAAATGGGTTAAGTGACCTAAAAATGGGCTAAGTGACCTAGAGGATGAAAGTATAAATAAGATAGCAATGGTCTATTGTAGATCATCCTTTTTGTGGATCAATGGAGAGCTTCTTGTGAGAATATCTTTTGGAGTATTGATGGAGAGCTTCTTGTGAGAGCTTCTTTGGTGTGGATCTCTTGAGCATGATTGAAGATATATTCTGAGAAAGAGAGCATGAGGAGGATCTCATGGATGCATCAAATTTTCGTAAATATCATAGATATTGACGACAAAAATCTCAGAGCTTCAGAAACCCTAGATTCTGAGGTGTACGCAGGCTGTAATGGGCCAGGGCGCGTACATACGTGGGTTGTATGAGGACAAGGAATGTACAGTGGATAAATCATGGAGATTTTTATTTGAGCTGATGAATGATAGTTGAATACCGAAGCAAATTCCATATCTACATTCTATGGGCTCAGATCTGTCACTAAGACACTGGCATGGTTACATTATTGTCTCGATGGATACTATTTCTTGTTATGTTGTGAATGCTTAGGGAATTTCTGGTATGGTTGCTATGATGTGGTTTATGTTGATTGATGGAGTGACAAACACTCTTATGATTCAGTACTGATATGATGGCTATAGTATGTTGATTTCTTATGCATGATTAAGTAGCATTCATATTGATTGGTTGTGGGGCATGAGTAAGCTATTGGAGAGCTTGGATTTGTTGTGACTGGATGGTGGTTAGTTTCGACTGTGAGAGACAAAAGAGAATGATAAATTGGTTGCAAAAGGATCTGAGTTGATTTTGAAGGATAAACCCTAATATCTCAGAAGGTATACGCATGATGTTGTATACACTATTCGCATACATAAGCGGGTTGTAGTGAGCCAGGATGCATACACATGCAGGCTGCACTATGGACAGGTCGCATACCTATTGCAGATTGATATCTATTGAGGATTGTTTCCTCATATCAGTTGGTGTTGAGTGTGTAAGCTGAGTCTTGCATTATAGAGCTGGTGCTCTTGTAGAGTTGTACTCTATTCAGTTGTTGTTGAAAAATCCCAAGGATTGTAGTCCGTAATAAAAAGAAAATTGTACATACATCTTGTGTTCTTTATGTTCCTTGTGGTGATAACTTGTTGATGATATATTTATGATATATGTTGTTGATATGTGTTCACATCTAACTAGTTATAAATGACAACAATAAGTAATGAGTAAAATGTTGAATGCTAACTAATGAGTTTTGTGTAAGAGGGAAGTTTTGGGAAAAAGAGCCCCACACTCATTCACCCCCCCTCTAAGTGTGGTAGGTGTGTCCAACAATTCCCATGACCCAAACTGATATGGTCATATTGAGGCCTCAACACCTTCCCCAAGTTAATGGGCTTGGGGCCCATCCTAAAATTCTTCCAACTCAGATCCTTTAATTGTTATGCCCATTAGTTAGGTTCTTTTCATTTTCAATGGTTAAGCATTTCCTTTTGAATAGATGACTGCTTTTTTATTTCAAGTTGATTTTGATTTATGTCATTTTTTTTGTCTTGATTGAGTATGATAATAATCTTGGCAAGTGTATTTGTGTCACTAGCAGCTTTCATTTTGTGCATCATATCCACACGTATGTTTTGTGCCTTTTGAGTCTATGACTAATCTTATTCGTTAAAGTGCCTTTTATTTTTATATGGGATAATTGCACCCTATACAAGACATAGGCTCACTCTGAATTGCTTCTCAAAAAAGAATCGGTACTCGTGTCGCATACTTAGTATCAGGTGCTCCCAACGTCAATTGGTTGTTTTCACAGGATAAAATTTTGCAGCCACTAATGGATGACCTCAGTTCCAATGAACAAATTGAGATCCTATGTAACACAGATGTTGCAGGAATTGATGGAACTAAATTTGAATGAACCAATAATGACAACAAGGACCAAAATTTTATTAAAAAATGTCTTTGCTCATAGTTTTGAGTACTGGTCAAACTGGATTTTTCACCTCTGAGGTGGGCCAATTATATGTTTTTTTGGATTACAAATCCAACGCCACTGATGGAATCAAAATATGAGGTACATAAGTGCCAAAATGATTACTAGGGTATTTTTCGTCAAGCAACCCTCACTAACCATGAATATGCTTAAATGCATGAATGAAGTGGTAAGTTTTCTCACTAGAGACACCTCCATGTGCTCTCAGCATCGCAAACAATGATGTCTCAATAAGACATCGTATGAGAAATTTATGGAATTTTGAAGTCAGTCTATTGTTGTGTCAACATCGTCACCTTGACTTAATTTATTTTCTCCTTCTTTGAACCTATTGTTCTCAGTAAATAAATTATGCCCCCTTTGAGAAATTTCCTCAATCATATAGACACAAAAGTTCTTGTTTGCAAAATTATTAAGTTCAAATTACTTTCCTTTCCCTCCCAACTTGATCATTTTTTAGCAAATTGAAGATCTCGCGCATTCATCAATAAACGGTGTATCAGTGAGTAAACATTATTGCTCATCAATACACCGACCAGAAATCCCCTTTTCTGGCGAATACACCAGATAGAAATCACATTTTCCGACCAATAAACTGGCTAAAAAGTCCCCTTTTCTGACTGATATATCAGCTAAATATCCACATTCACCACTGATACAATGCATATAGGCCAAGAATATGGATTTTGGGCCAACATATCGACCAAGAATCCACTTTCTGGGTCGACACACATAAAAATTCCTATTTTATTTTTTCCATAACATTTGACTTGAATATATGTTTAGTTGACTCTTTATATTGTTGGAAATTTATCTTCGATCTCTACAACTTCCCAGTTATAAGTTTTAGGATATTCCTCACCATTAGTTCCATATATTCAAGTTTTAATACATGCATACTATCATCAGCCCAGGAACTTGATAACACAACATTTCAGTGGGGGATATCTGCAAAATCATCATCAAAAGGACCAAAGACAAAACTTAGGGAAGTATATCTAAACTACTCACTCAGTTTCCAATTAATTTTTTCATGTTCGAATACCTTTTAATTTATATTTTGAAGTGTTATATATGGGAAACTCATGTATTTTGTATTGAATGGAACCCAGGTACCATTTGGAGGAAGATCATTCTCAGAAATATGACTACAAAGTGTGTAAAGTAGTAGGATACAAAGACATAGATGATATACATCAATACAAGGAGCATTCACTGGTACACAATAACATCTTTGTGAAAGTAATCTTCAACAAAGGATGTGGATGATATTCCAGCACATGAGCAGTCAACAACAAAAGGGAAGAAATCCCAAATGGTAGAAGAAGAAGTCCATATCTCTAGGTGGTTGAATCTCAAACATAAAGGAAAAATAGACCGATAGTATGCAAACTATTGACCATATTGTATGAAGTGAAATGTTGCCAAAACCCATGATGGCCCACTAGCACTATAAGACAAATTTGAAATGTAAATGCATATGATGTACGATATATCAAATTATAAACATTTATACTATTATTGTTCCCTCATCACTCCATAGAGGATAAGGAAAACAATCTCCAAATGGAAGTTCAAGAGTCACGAAGGCGAAAGGACAATAGTCAAGTTGAATTTCAATAAATAGGGGGATTGTAATCCCTCTATCTCTTTGCACTCCCATGTTTCATGACCTTCGATTTTTTTGGCTGCCGCCACTTCCAGTTTGGAAGCCCTTCTTCTCCCTCTTGACTATGGTCGGTGGTGCCACACATAATGGGCCCTTCGCCTCTGGCCCTTGGACTCAACAGTCTGGTAATATTCCTATCACATGTTCAGTTTCCTCCTACTTCCACCCACTACAGGTGAATCGTAGCTCACCACTGCTTCTTTTTCTCTTCCATCTTTAGGGTAAATCCTATGGAAAATCCACTTTGGTTTGTTGGTGTTGGGATCTACTTGATAGTGCATGGATTTGATCTACGTTGATGTAGATAAGGCGTCGTTCCTTCGTGTTGGTTATTCACATATGTCCCTCTTACTTCCTTCGATTTGGAATGAGCCAAAACTCTATCACATTCTCTAATCTATGAATCCTTTTTTTTCCCTCCTCCTTCATGTATGCTTTGTGCCCTTGTATTAGATCTTATAATTTGCTACTTCCTTGGATCCAATCTCATGCAACCAAGTGACCTTTTTGTTTGGTGAGGCAGATCTGATATCCTCACCATAGCTCTAATAACATATTAAAAATGAAAGATAAAAAAATATCAACATAGCAACATATAAATCATGCACCATAAAATAAACAATGTTTCTCCTGAAAAACCCTTACGGTAAAAACTAGCCAACAATATATCTATTATTGTCCTTGGCCAAAATCAGCTAAGCTGACCAACCTCCTAGCCTCTCCCAAGTGAGCCTTCTTTTCTCATGTCTTGTCCCATTACAAGTGAGCCTTCACTATCTTTTTAAAGGATTTATTACATACAATCCATGGGTTGTGAAACCACAAGCTACCAAAACCATGTGCTCTAAACCCCCATTGTTGACCTAACAACTTTGACTCTTTTACTGATTCAATTTTAACCTAACATATTTCAATAAGGAACTCACCTCATACATAACCCCATGTTAGATGGAAACATTTTGAGGTTTTTATAGGGATGTTTCACTATTTGTGATGATTTAAAATGGGCAATGAGGAATGTCAAGGGATTTGTTATGGTTTGGTCTTAGTTTCTTGAATAAAAAAGAATAAAAATGGATAGAACCATAATTGACTCAACCTCAAAAGATAAAAATATATGTTATTAAAACCATAATCAACTCAGCCTCAAAAGAGAAGAATTTCATTACACTAGTTTTAAGTGTCATTTCTCCTCCAAATAGGCCACTTCTGTAATATACCAGATATAAAAAGTATGCAAAACATAAATAAAATGCTAGAAATGGCATAATAACAACAATATAACTAGAACAATCACCACAATAACACTGAAATGATATAAGAATAACAACAGAAATAGCACTTTGATTCTGAGAGAAATGTTCATGAGCCTCTTCGAGGGGGCAACCTCTAGTCGAGCAGAGATGTATTGCAATAATATCCAAGCTAGGGTTCTCATACCCTTGACTCCTATTTATACTAAATATGTCTATCAAAAGAAGCATCTAGAGGAAGATCCTTCTAGAAGCAGAAGTTTCTATTAGGTCTTCTTACATTCGACTTATTCTATTTTATTGGAAGGCCTTATTAATATTGACCTTTATTACATCTGAATATATTGTTCTACCTATGTGCGGGTTAGGACCCTAACATGTACTCCCCCTTAAAAACAACCTTGTCCTCAAGGCTTGAGATATGGAAATTGTTGCAGAATGGTAGTTGGTTCCCAAGTGGCATCTATTGGAGTGGTATCTTTCCACTGGACTAACACTTCCTTGATGGTTCTCTGACTCAGGCGACACTCACGCTGGTCCAAAACTAGTTGTGGTTGTATCCAAATGGATCCTTCTTAGGCTAACTAGGGAAGGTTGGTTTGAATTTGGCACTTAGTTCCAATCACCTTCTTTAAGCATGAAACATGAAAAACAAGATGTAACTTTGAATGACTGGGAAAAGCTAACTGATAGACCACCTATCCCACATGCTTGAGAACAATATAAGGACCATAAAATTTGGGCGCTAGCTTTTGAAAATGCTCGAACTTGAGGGAATTTTTCTTGTAAGTTTGTAGTCAAAGAAACACCTGATCCCCTTCTGCAAATTGACGTTCAAAGAGACCTTGATCTTCTTGTTGCTTCATACAATTCTCTGCCATGACTAACTTCTCTTTGAGGGTATAGAGAATAGCCTCTTGAACTGTAAGTGTTTGGTCAACCTCCTGGACCTTCAAGAGACCAGGTAAGTATGAGAGAACTGAAGGTGGCTTTTGTCCATATACCGCTTCAAAAGGAGTCATGCTTGTAGCTGTATGGTATGAAGTGTTGTACCACCATTCAAATAGGGGTAACTATTGAGCCCACTGATTTTGCTTTTCTGAGGCAAAATACCTCAAATATGTTTCCAAACACTTGTTGACAACTTCCGTTTGACCATCAATCTGGGGATGATAGGCGGTGCTGAGATGCAATTGAGTGCCTTGTAGCTTGAACAGTTCTTGCAAAAAATTGTTGGTGAAAGTTGGGTCACGATAAAAAACAATAGAATGTGGCATGCCATGAAGCTTGAAGACCTGATCCATGAAAAGTTGAGCCACCATGGATGTTGTAAATGTGTGTTGAAGAGTGCAGAAATAAGCATACTTGGAAAGGCGATCAAAAACCACCATGATGAATGATTTATTTCCCGATTTGGGTAAGCCTATGATAAAATCCATAGATATATCCCTCCAAATAGCAGGTGGAATCAGAAGCAGTTGTAGTGTGCCCAGAGATTTGACTGTTTATCCCTTGTTGCATTGACACACATCAGATTCAACGACAAAATTATGAATGTATTGTTTCATACCATCCCAGAAAAAAGAACGTTTAACCCTATCATAGGTTTTGGTGAACCCTGAGTGCCCCACTGTGGGTGTAGCATGAAGCTCAAAAAGTACTATGGATTTAAGTTTTGATTATTTACTTAAATACAAATGACCTTTGTATCGAAGCTCATCATGGAGCCAAGAGTACCCTGGGGGAGCTGGAGCATTGGACTGCAATTGTTGGATCAGATGCAAATTTTTGGGGTCTTGTAGCCATTCTTGGTGAAAAACTTGGAGCCAATCTGGTACAATGAAGGAAAGAGAAAAAAGGGATCCTTCATCTTCATATTTTCAGGAAAGTACATCCGCAACCACATTGTCTTTGCCTTTCTTGTAAATGATCTCATAATCATATCCAAAGAGCTTAGTCACCCATTTTTGTTGCTTTGGGGAGGAAATGCATTGATCCAGAAAATACTTGAGTCTTTGATGGTATTTCTTAATTTGGAATCATTTCCCCAATAGATAAGGGCACCACAAATCAACGGCATGCAGAATAGCCAACATTTCCTTTCAATAGATTGATTTGCCCAGATTTCTTTTAGACATTTGTTTGCTGGTAAAGGCCAAAGGCCGACCTTCTTGCATAAGGACAACACCAATTCCCTTCCCTGAAGCATCACATTCCAAGACAAAGGTATTTGTGAAATTAGGAAGGGCCAGGACTGGAGTGGTGCACATGATCATCTTCAAGGTTTGAAAAGCTTGAGAAGCTGTTGGAGTCCAAGTGAAAGAGTTCTTTTTTAGGAGTGAAATGAGCAGTGTTGCAATCCTTCAATAATTCTTAACAAACTTGTGATAATAACCTGTTAAGCCTATAAATCCACACAAGATTTTGAGAGTCTTTGGGTGAGGCCAGTCTTTCATAGCTTCAATCTTTTTAGGATCCACCCTGACTCCATCCTTGCCAACCAGATGACCCAAGTACTTGACTTCTGAGGCACCAAAAGCACATTTAGATTGTTTCAGGAAGAGTTGGAGTTGAGAGAGTAGATGGAGAACTCGATCCACATGAGAAAGATGGTATGTCTAGGTTTTGCTATAGATGAGGATATCATAAAAAAAAACTAAGAAAAAATTACAAAGAAAAGGACAGAAGATATGATTCATGAGGATTTGGAAGGTGAAGGGGGCATTACACAAGCCAAAAGGCATGACCAAAAACATAGTGGCCCTCATGAGTTCTAAAGTAAATCTTGGGAATGTTTGCCTCTTTCATATGTAACTAGTGGTATCCAAAATGAAGATCAAGTTTAGTAAAGAAATGGGCTCCACTCAATTCATCCAAGAGGTCATCCATGACAGGAATGGGAAATTTGTCTTTAATGGTAAGTTTGTTGAGGGCACGAAAGTTAGGACACATTCTCCAAGAACCTTATTTCTTCAGGACCATGACCATAGGATAAGAGTAGGGGATTTTACTAGGGTGGATAATGCCTGCATTAAGGAGTTCCTGGACCATTTTCTCAATTTCATTTTTTTGGGAAAAGGGGTGACGATACAGATGAATATTGGGAGTAAGGCTTCCTAGTACAAGGGGAATGGAATGATCATGAACACCACAAGAAGGAGGGATTCCCTTGGGAGTGGAAAAGACCACTTGATGTTTAGCAAGGATGGATTGGAGGTCTTGTGGCGTCGTGGGTGTCTTTGTTGCTTGGATGGCATGGAGTTGGGAAATAACACCAGAATGGCCTTTTTTGAGCAGCTTTTCCATGCAATGGGAACTAATGATATCAGGTGAACCAACGGTGATGCCTTGGAACTTATATTGGTGGCCCTCTTGGTCAAATTGCATGGTTAATTCCTTAAAATCCATGAGAATGGGACCCAAAGTCCTTAGCCAGTTTGTACCCAACACAATGTCACAACCGCCCATGTCAATAGCAAACATGTGAGATTTCTGGTGGTAGTCACCAATTTGGAGACGCACATTTTCACAATGCCCTCCACATTTCATGAAGCCACCATTAGCAATCATGATTTGGAAATTATTGACGGCATGGATATAGCAATGAGTTTCTTGGGCAATGCTGCAATGAATAAAATTATGAGTGCTTCCACTATCAACAAGAATGAAGACCTTCCTATGCTTGATGTAACCGATGAGCTTGAGGGTTTGGGTAGCGAAGAGGCCAGTGAGAGCATTGGGAGAAATGACCAGTTCTACTTCAGGAGGGTCTGAGGGAGGGGTTATTTTAGTGGTTTTAGGTGACTCAGACACAAGGGAAGTTTCAACATCCTATTCCGAAATATCCTCCAAGATGACCATAAAAATATTTTGTTCCTTACACTTGTGGCCCAAGAAATATTTGTCATCACAATTATAACAAATTCCTTTGAGTCGTCGTTCATCCATTTCATCCCTGGTCAATTTTTGGATCTTTAGTGGAGCAAAGGGAGTAGTGGGATTTACTAGTGTAGGGCGAGGGACAAAGGAGGGTTTCTGGTTTTGAGAAGATAAAACATGTTGTGCTTCTTTAGCTCTTTTAGTAGCCTCCACCCAACTCTGAGGTAGAGCCATGAGGACATGGGCCCGAATCTCATCCTTGAGGCCACTGATAAAACACTCTCGAAAAAAGGCATCAGACATGCCCTCTGTCCGAAAAGCCAAGCACTCAAATGCAGCTATAAAGTCTTCCATTGTTCTTGATTGTTTCAACTTTGTCAAATGGCCCAAATGGTTGGTGTTAGTTTCAAAGTGTTTATAAATCTCTACCACAAAGTGTGTCCAAGAAATATACCCTTGATGAGAAATTTTTCTCCATTGCCACCATTGCCAACATTCTTGATCTAGATGGAGAACACCATACCGGAGTTTGGCCAAGTCATTTGTAATGCCGTATAAAGAGAAATAATGTTCCATTTGGGTTACCCAACCAATGGGATTCGAGCCATCAAATTTGGTCACATCCACCCACGGGAGGCGTAAGTCACGTTGAAAGTGATGGTGTTGAAAGTTATGGGAATGAGAGGAATTTCTAGCTTCAATATGTGAATGTGGGTCAGATAAAGGGTTATCTGTAGGGATATGCATCTTTGTGCAGAGCATCGAAACGACAAATTCAAGATGGGTAGTCAAGTCTTTTTTGATTTCCTCGATTGAGGACTGCATGGTTGTATTGATGGAGGCAACATTGGCACTAAGTTGTTTCACTTCTTGTTGGGTCTCGGTGAGATTAGATTGCAAGGTATTAAAGTGAGCTTCCAAGTCTTGGCTATGGGTATGGGCCATGAGGACGCAGGAACTGAAATGGGGCAGTTGGGGTCAAAAATTTTTCTAAAAAATGATATGTATGAATGTGATAAGGGTGAAGAGATGAATGCAATGGAATAGGTCTCAATTTATTTATTTATTTATTTTTTATTCCTGCAGAGTTATACTCTGGTTTGAAGAATACCACAGTGATGAAATGCCCAAATGATTAATCAGGAAGAAATGTGTAGTGAATTGGCAACCCGAACACAGTTGCACAATAATAGATCTTATCTATTTTAATTTGTTTATGTTTCTATCCCCAAGGGTTAGGTATTCAAGGGTTCTATAGACAAGGGTTTCCCTTGTGCTATAGCTCTCTAATATACATGTGGGGTCCAACAGTAGTACTCAACCCAATATCTCAGGGCACTAACTAAAGAGGCTAGACCTTACCCTTAGTCGTACTGCCCAACTACCCAGGTACTAGAGAGTATCTTTCCGAGTGTTGTTCTCGATGGCACTATATCAGTCAGGCAACCAATCAATTTATCTAAAGAGGGCTTATGTAATCTAGGTTGATCCATACACATGTGTTGTCTGATGTGCTACCACTCGAAGGGGTACCAACAGGGGTTACAAGGGTGGCCAACATATGTGCGCTTAAGTACCACTTGTATTTCCTACATGTATGAATTCCTCAATCGTGAGTTTATTCACATAACGACATATATTTGTGGCTTAAAGACACCGGAATACGTCTCTACCCTGAAAAAAAATTACCCACAATTTCTTCCAAGGAAAGTGCTCTGATAGCACTTGTAATATGCCGAATATAAAAAGTATGCAAAACAGAAATAAAATGCTAGAAATGGCACAATAACAACAATATAACTAGAACAATCACCACAATAAAACTGAAATGATATAAGAATAACAACAGAAATAACACTTTGATTCTGAGAGCAATGTTCACTGGCCTCTTCGAGGGGGCAACCTCTAGTCGAGCATAGATCTATCACAATAATATCCAAGCTAGG
The DNA here is from genome assembly GCA_000966675.3 of Picea glauca. Taxonomy (NCBI): domain Eukaryota; kingdom Viridiplantae; phylum Streptophyta; class Pinopsida; order Pinales; family Pinaceae; genus Picea; species Picea glauca. The sequence continues at coordinate 1,439,225 of JZKD02S1672840.1, read as the reverse complement.
GTTCTCATACTCTCAACTCCTATTTATACTAAATATGTCTATCAAAAGAAGCATCTAGAGGAATATCCTTCTAGAAGTGGAAGCTTCTATTAGGTCTTCTTACATTCAACTTATTCTATTTTATTGCAAGGCCTTATTAATATTGACCTTTATTACATCTGAATATATTGTTCTATCTATGTGCAGGTTAGGACCCTAACAACTTCTTGATGTAGGTGGGATCCTCCTCACAGATTCATCTTAAGTGGGATCCATCTCATAGATTTTATGTAGGTGGGATACCCCTCATGAGTTTGGCTCCTCTTCATGGGTCTCTTCCAAATGGGGTTCTTAGCACAAGTGGGCTTAATTTGGTGGGATATCAACCTTGATGGGTCCCCTAGACAGGGTTTGTTTGTGTTGTGGCTAAAATGAATGTTGTTCGAGGTTTGTTCAAGTGGGGGATCAAATTAATGTTTTTATATGTTATATTAGCATATACCATATATACATTTTTTTCCAAGTAATATATCCTAGGGAAAAACCTCCAAGCACTTCCCTGCATTCCAAGGATGGTACCTATGATAGACTCTAGATTCTTAAAGGCACAAGGATATATCAAAAATAGGGATCAAAGTTTTTACAACAACATACTCATTATGAGCTCAACATGTCACTCACTAGAATAGAACTTGGGTAGGGAGTATAATACTCTATCTGTGTTATCCTCCCCACCCAAGTTCTATTATTGTAAGTGACATTTTGAGCTCATAATTAGTATATTGTTGTAGTAAATTCAAGCCTTTTTGTTTATCTAGCCTTGTGCCTTTAAGAATATAGAGTTTATCCTAGGTACCATCCTTAGAATGAGGGGACTTTTCTAGAGGTTTTCCCAAGGATATATTACTTGGAAAAAAATCATATATGTTAATATATCATATATGTTAATATAACATATAACATAAAGTACACATATGAGAACAATAGTGATGGAAACAGGTCAGTGTTTCATGGAAGCACTCGCTACAGTTCAACCCTATCCATGTGTAGTCTCATTTCTTGGCTTGTGCACATAGGTGGCCTCGACCCTCTTGATGGCTAGGCTTGGCATGGCCAACAAATCACCCTTTGTTTTGGCTGATATTGTAGCCAACATCGGTTCTCTTAGTGTTTTGGGCTCAATGGTGGCATCTCCCTCTATGACGGTCATGACCTCCTTCCTTGGTGTCTTTGTTTCCCTTTTGAAAGTAGATCATGTTCATTCTATGGGTGTCTGCTCCCCTCCTCCCTCCTTTGGAAATCTGGGTAAGACCTCTTTTAGAGATATTATGTAGTCTTATTCTAATTGTTTGATGGTTTAGGAAGCTCTAGCTATCTCTATTCCGAAGGGGAAATATGTTGTATCTAAGGTAGTGATATGTAGTTCAACTGTGCTTATATGTCGGTTCAATGGTTTATGGTTGTGTCTTTTCGACCTGCAAAAACTTGATTCCGACTCCTAGCAACTTAAGATTAAAGGATAATATTTTATTTTCCCATGTGAAAAAAGATTTTTCATTATGATGTTTGATGATGCTGGAGATGGGGATTTGATTTTAAATTCAAGTCCCTAGTTTTAAGGAAAATCTAGCTTATGCATGAAACCTTGGACTTGCTCCTTTGATACAATGATATATACCTTGTCCTCGACTCCAGTTTGGGTAAGACTTCCAAATTTTCCTCTGCACCCTTGGGTTTTACCCTCTCTTAGAGCCATTGGAAATGATCTTGGGAAATTCCACTCTAGAAGTGAGGAAACAAAAAATTAAATTATCACCACATATGCTTGAATATGTGTGGAAATGGACTTTAGCAAGTTTCTAGCTGAAATAATTTTGACAGGTGAAAAATCCTCTTGGTATCAAAAGCTAGATTATGAAAATGTATCTTTTCAATGTAGATTTTTCTTTGAAACAAGACATAAGACATCTCATTTAGCCAGGTGACCTTGCTAGCCTATGTGTTAGGACAAGGTCTTTATGCCAATATACTCTGTAATACCCCTAGGTCGAACCACAATTGTAAATATAAGTGTAAATGTACATATATTCTAGTGAGCCATGATATTTTGGGGCATAGTTCCTTTTTGTATATGTATTTTGAGGCCAGAGTGCCTGTGTGGTTATTAGGATCGAAAGATAGAAGATAAAGGAAATAAATCTTATATTTTTACTATGTAATCACCCTCAACTATTAATAAAAATACATCATTGTTGCAAACCAACCAAATAAAACAATTATGGGGGGGTAAACTCCACTAAAAAGGAAAAGGGGGGCTAGGAGTCTATGAAAGGGGATAAGATAAGGGGGATTAAGCCCAAGGGAATATTATATTTATATTCCTTAAATAATAAGTTTTGTAGCATCAGTTGACACCACATATGTTCATGATGACTCATTGGCCTCAATTACATCCCTTTCCCTACTTGTAGGAGAAAAATCCCCCTTTTCCTCCATAACAATATCTTAAAAAAACCCATTTTGTTTGATGTATGTGACTCTTCCTAATGAAAATCATGTGCATACATGCTTTTATAGTTATAAACCTGTGTACATGTTTAATTGGCAAATAATAATAAATCTTGATATTTTTGGTTGAGTTGAGAGGTTCCCTAGGTTCTCAACCTCCTGTAGCATGTTCATAACTGCTTCAACTGTCAAAAGGGAGTATAAATAAGAGTCTTGGGATGGAGGAAAGATATTTCAAATAAATTCACCCTTATGCTAGTATTTTCCTTATAGCCCTGCAATTCCCCTCTTCCCTTTTCATTTGAGATTGTCAATCCCCCTTGAAAACCCTTGTTTTCAGGATTTTTGTTTCTCCCTATCTTGTCAAGAAGAAAGCCAGTTCTTCCTTGGACCTGTTGAAACAAAAATATTTGTATGTTGTGCATGTCATCTCTGGCCTTGGGTAGAGTAACTTGGATCCTAATTCCAATACTCTGCTGCAATGGTTACAAGTTCTAACCAACGTTTATGTTGTTATCAATAAAACATCTCTCGTTATTGTCCATTTCTATTTGTTGATTCATGTTTTTTAATGAGATTATTTATTTCATGTTTTGAATATATTATACAAATTGAAATGATCATGTATAGTTAGTTAGCAGATAACTACCCATTTGTATTTACATGCTTCTTTGTTCACAGGAGTTTCATCGGACCGTTGTGTAAGAGTTCTGGAGTAAAATTTCTTGAGCAGGATCGACTTCAAATGTTGGTTTTCATGTATGTTATCTTTACTATCTTTTGAAAGTTGGTTATTCCAAGTAGTTACTTTTAATTAACTACCTAATTAGAGTTTGAGATAAGTCTTTTAGGGAACTTCCCTATTGTGGCCCTGACTCATAGCCATAGGACTTAGATTTCCATAACACAATTAACAACTCCACTAGGGATTCTACCATTTTGGGTCGTTAGGGGTGTTACACACCAAAATGTCACACTTGAGTTTCATACCCTAAGTGTCACAAGTGTCACAAAGTGG
>JZKD02S1672840.1:1401842-1418311 GCA_000966675.3 Picea glauca | reverse complement strand
CATGGCTTCAAGATATAATGTTGGGAGTTAGCAGAGGGGTAACCAGGGTGCTCCCCCACCTAAAGGAACACCATAGAGTATATATATATTGAGATCTTATGCTCATCTACAGACTCAAGTTCATAATTACGATAAACCTGAGTCTAGTTCAAAGAGTAAAGAAAATCTTGAGCCGCAAGGGACTCTTCATATTTAGAATCCTTCTACGAGTGATGCCATGCCTCACATGCCCAAAGGTGTGTACAAAATAACCTCACATAATATGAATGACACGACCACTCAGAATTAGTCCATTGTGGAATATTTGGCCCAGTCATCATGTGTGATTTCTGTTCTTGAGGTACTCCAAAGTTTCCCAATGAAACATAGTGCATTACTTTCTACTATTGAGGCTATGGATGCCTCTAGCTCACAACTCATCACATTTGACCCTTTTAATGTCAACCCTCACCTCCCTTATCACATCGCTTTTCAAATTCAAGTGGTTTATTCCATGAAGAACATTTTTAGGAAAGTGATCAATGAGGGAGCTTTGACATGTGTGATGTTTCTTTCTTGTTGGAAAGCTATCATCTCTCCAGAGATTTCTCTATCCCCTACTCTTTTGACCACATTCGATGGTCATTCTTTTCGGCCCCATGGGATACTTTCCTCCTTTCCCATAAAGTTAGGAAGAAAAAAAAAATATGTTGAAGTGGAAGTGGTCGACGCTCTGCTTGATTACAAACTCTTTCTAAGTTGCAGTTGGATTTATGCCATGACCGTTGTCGTATCCTCGATTTTTCAGGTTGATTGTTTTCCTCACAAAGGAAAAATTGTAACTATTGATGAGTTTTCTTTCATTCATTCAGATTCAATTGCACAATCGGGATCTAATTTCCCATTGATAGACGGTTCCTAGGCGGTGACCAAAAGTATTGGCGTTGTAATGTACTCTTCATTGATGGGAAATTTTAACATCCCAACGCCAATCTTGTACATTCTCTCCACTCCTGCCAACTCGATCTCATCAACTCCTATATCCTAAGTGAACCATTTTCAGATGAAGTACTTCAAGAACCCTTAGATTATATTTTCCACGTCTGACTCAGTAGAAGAGCTTAAGCATGCAGGAATGGTGAATCCTTTTTCTATAGTCAAAATTGCTTATCAGACCATTCAAAGGGCCACTGCAGAAACAGATCCAACTCCTCTTCAGATAGAGGAAGTTGATGATTTTCTAATGCCCATTTGGGCAGTTAACTCTTCTCATTATTCATATTGTCACAAAACAATATTTCCCTCTGATGAGGCTATTTTAGAGGCAATAACGAGTCTAGAGAAGACCTGGGATGATCTATATCATCGATCTTATTTCCTTCCGAAGATAGATTGCATTGAAAGAGGGTAGTTTTGAGTCCACGTGAACGACAATGTTGATATGACCATGAACCCTTTAGTAAAAAATGGTGTTTATGATGAAGGGAACATGGAAAATATTTTGGAAACAATCCCTATCAACATATAAAATGATCCCTTCATAATATAAAATGTTCTCATTGGATTAGAGTGTTTTCCCAAAGAGATCTAGGATTACACCCCCTTGTTCGAGGATTTTCACGACATTTTCACTTGGTCGTATGAAGAAATTTTGAGGATAGACCCTTGAATTGTTGAACACAAAATAAAGACGTATCCTAATGTGAATCATGTTTGACAAATGTTGAGGCTGATCAATCTTAGGAAGGCAGCGGCCATAAAGGTGGAGGTAGAGAAGCTCCTCAAAGAGAGTTTCATCTATCTGGTTCCTCTTACAGAATGAGTTTCAAACTCAGTTCTGGTTGAAAAGAAGCAAGAAACCATATGTGTGTGCATGGAATTTAGGGATTTGAACAAGGATTGTCCCAAATACAACTTCCCAACAAAATTTATCGATCATATTATCAATGAATGTGCGGGTAGCGAGATCTTCTCCTTTATGGACAGATTCTCTGGCTATAAATAAACTTGAGGACCAACATTAAACAACATTTATTTGTCCTTGGAGAATGTTTGCATACTAGAAGATGCCTTCTTTTTATTAAAAACATTGGTGACACTTTCCATCAAGCCATGACTTATGCCTTCTACAATGTGAAACATATTCTTGAGGCATATTTAGATGATTTGGATGCGCATTCCCATCATAGAATTGATCATCTAGATCACCTTCATTGTGTGTTTCAGAGATGCCATTATTATCACATTCGACTTAATCCACACAAATGAAATTTTTGTGTCACTTCTGAACATCTCCTTGGTTTCATTGTTTCAAACAAAGGGATCATTGTGGACCCTTTGAAGGTTGAGGAAATAATCCATTTGCCTCCCCTGCATACCATACGTTAAATTCAAAGTCTACAAGGAAAATAAAATTCCCTTCATCATTTTATCGCTAACTATAATAAGATCACTAAGGGTTTCATGTGTTTGTTGAAGGAAGGAGTCTCATTTGAATGGGATAATTATGTGCAAAGATATTTTGATGTGTTAAAAAAGGCTTTAATGTCTTCCCCCCTCCTTAGTCTGCATGAATTTACTCGTGACTTCTTGTTATACCTAGCAGTGTACAAGTCGACCATGGGTATGGTTTAGTAAAATAAGATGATGTGTTTGTTGAGAAAATAATTTATTATCTAAGTCATGGTTTGGTTGATGCTAAGTTGTGATACTTGTATGTTGAGAAACTAGATCTAGCAGTCTTCCATGTTGTCCAAAGACTTCGACATTATATCCTCTTCCATAAAACTAATGTTATTGCAGATGTTAATCCTTTCTAATATTTTTTAACTCATCGTATCATTGGTGGAAAATACAACAAATGGATTGTTATTTTAAAAGAATGTGGCTTAGACTTCGCTTCAACAATGTCCAAAAAGTCACTTGTCTTTGCAGAATTGATGTCAGAGTTTCCAAGGGAAGATAAAGAAGAACAGTTTGAAGACTCGTTTGCAAACGAATCCATATTTCTAATATATTCTACCAATCCTTGGTATGGAGACATTTTTGTATATCTCAAGACCCTAAAGTTTCACCTGCACTATTCGAGAGAGGATTGACGATGCATTTGCCACTAGGAGAAAAATTATCTCATCATTGGGGATACCTTATATTTCCATGGTGTGGACTCGATTTTACGTCATTGTGTCACTCACGAAGAAGAAAAATTTATTTTGAATGAATCTCATAGTGGATCATGTGGCGGTCATCTCTCTGAGTTGGAAACAACCCAAAAAATATTGCATGTCGGATATTTTTGGCCTATGATATTCAAGGATTATGTCGAGGCGATCAAAAAATGTCATCAGTGTCATATTTTCACTTGCAAAATGCATGCACATCCTACTTTTCTTTTTCCAATAATCACCATCATTCCTTTTACTAAGTGGGGCATTGATTTTATGACATTCTACCCACCTTCAGCTAGTGGGAATATTTACATCATTGTGGTCGTCGATTACTTCACAAAGTGGGTGGAGGCCATGCCTACTTTTTCGAGTGATGGTGAGACTCAAACATTTTTCATATTTAATCAAGTCATTACTCGGTTTGATGTTCTAAAATATATAGCCACTGAAAAATGTAATCACTTCTAGAACAATATGATGTCAGAGATAGCACCTAAATTGGGTTTTAAGTAAGAACACTTGTCTTCATATTACCCACAGGTGAATGGTCAGGTTGAGGATGTCAATAAGTCTCTCCAAACTGTTCTCTAATGTATGGTTAATGCAAGTAAAACAAATTGGCACATCATTCTCTACTCACCTTTGGGGGCATACCAGACCGTGATTAAGACTGCTACTATTTTCTCCCCATTCTAACTCAACCATGTATTAGAGGTAGTGTTACCCATTGAATGTGAAATCCCTTCACTTAAGATCGCTATAGAGATCCTACCTAACTCTTCTAAGCTAGAAGAATCCCTTTTCCATTTGGAGCATCTTGACAAGTAGTGTCATGATGTTTCCACCGCCAACAAGGCACATAAAAGACAGTTTAAGATTTAGTATGACAAATCCATGCACCTCAGAGTCTTCTATGAAGGTGACCTTGTGTTGATCTACGACCAGGACAAATCCACCTTGGGGACAGGTAATTTCAATTCATTGTGGCATGGCCCATTCATTGTGAGACGTGCCCTGCGGAAAGGATCCTATGAGCTGGAATATTTTGAAGGGAATGCACTTCTAGAGCCCATAAATGGGATCTATCTTAAGAAATATTACACTTAAGCCTTCACGCCTATGAATTCTTCTTGTAAATTTTGTACATTGTTGTATTTAGTGGTAGCATAGATCTCTTTTTGTGTTAGTGGTTCTTATGGTGCTTTTGCTTGGTTGGAAAATGTCATGGGATTATTCAACATTCGTAGGGTTCACCGATGGTGCTAGCCGTCACACTCGAAACCTGGCTTTCACCGCTTGGGTGATTTATTCACCCATGTGTCAATGGGTTACTTCGGGAGGTTCTTTTCTTGATCCCTCCACCAATAATGTGGTTTAATATAGCGTTTTTATCGAACTTCTTCGTGGCGCCATTGCACATTCAATTCGATCCTTGAAGTTGTTTTAGACGTTCAATTGGTAGTATCCCAACTGAACAATGAATATCATGTTCTCAACCCTATGTTGCATTGTCATTTCCTTCTAGTACTTTATTTGGAGCGTTGTTTCAATCATATTACTTATGTTCATGCTCCAAGAATTTCTAATTACTTATGTGATGCATTTTTTAACACGTGTTAGATTGGAATTTATATCATTCATGCTGAAATAGAAGCACAAAATTATATCTTTGATTGTCCTCTATTATGACCGATTATGATCGATAAAAATCTTTGATAAAGGCAATGTTTAATTTTGAAATTTGTGTACTCTATACCAATCCTCAAAAGGTTAAAAGGAAAAAAGGGCTCACAATGCTCTCCAAATGGTAAAAAGTAAAATGATATGGTAAAAATGAGTTTTTCACTTATTTTAATCCTTTTGTTTTCCACTTTTTGTATAGTTTTTTACCCCCTTTTAACATTTTTGCATTGTTTAGACTAATGTAAGTACCCTAGATATGTTTTATTATGTATTTATCCTTGAGAGATGTATTTTGCCACAAATATTTTTATATTTGGTGTGGTTTCTTTGAATTCTTTGGCAGGTATCGTTCTCTTTACCGGCATATAGGGTAGGTTTCATCCTACTTGCATCATGCATTTATCTATATCAATCACATATTTATATAGGGTCAACCCCACTCGTTGCAACATTATACCTTCACGTTCCTATAAAGGTTTCGTTTATGAGTGGTATAGCTTACCTCTTCATGGGTGTCTTAGTTAGATCCTCACGGGCCATTTTAGCACCCATGCTACAATTTTTATGTAGGATTGAAAGTCTTCTCTGGTCCTTCCATGACTTTGCATCGAAGCTTCATATCTTCTTCTCATCTATTGCTGGCCAGTTACCTGCGGGGATTTCGAAAAATTTATTGTGTTTATTTTTATTTTCATTGCATATCGATCACTTGCTCTTTTCGAGCCTAATGTCTGCTTCAGCTTGCTATTATATAGCGAATTGTATATGCATTCTTGAAAAGTTACCAGCCTTTCAATATTATCCTTTGTGACTTGACACATGTATCCCTGGAGGAAACTTTCCCCCAAGTTTCCATATCCTACACATGGTTTCCTTACATTGAGCATATGTTTGTTGCTTGCACTTGGAACTAATTTTCTTGTCTGCGACACTCATTTTCTCCATTGTATCATAGCGTTATTTTATTCTTTTTCGGGATTTATAATATGAAAAAGACAAAACAAATCAAAAAAACAAAAAGAAAACTGGGAATGAGTCTAATTTTTTATATGGCATCTACTTATGTCGCCCTTGAATAGAACACAATCGGATGAGTCATTTACCTCATTATTTGGTTTAGTATGGCTTTAGGAGGCCTTTTTTCTCATTTTTTAGCATAATCTCCTCCGGTTTGTTATTCTTCCAATTATAAGGAGAGTTTTTTGATGCCTCCCATGTCACAAACGTATCCTAGTTTATAATCCATGCTGCCTAAGTCACTTTTTGTGTCATGATTATGTTCAAGGGAAGTCATCTTGTGTTGGCCATTTTGCAGAAACCTTTGACTTTTCAAGTCGTCCTTCCTGTGTTAGTCAATTATTTCTCAGTTTCATAAGTATATCCATATCCCACTAATGCTAGTATAGAAGGTCCCCATTGACTTCTTGTTGGAAGGTCTTCTCTTATAGACTACGACACACCACTCTAAGAGTATGTCCTAGATTTTCACCCTCGTCCTATTTACATCATTGATAGGTGACCTTGCACTCAGTAGATGACAAACCATCACTATTCACTGACTGAGTGGTTTCCCTTTTGTTTGACGTCAACAACCATTATCACACATAGGGATTCATGCTGTACCTTGGTTTCCATTTTACCCCATTGGTGGATTCCTCATCTTTGTCAGTAGTCTCCATTATTGGATATTATTCAGAGAGCCTTTGTAATGTTTCATTCCATCTAGTGCATTCCAGAGTTGTACCTCGATGTGGTCCTTACAATATTTTTATTCAATTCATTCCAAATATTTGGCCTTCTTCTACCCCTTGTGTTGGATTATGAAGGATTCCTTAATGCGTTCCTTCCAATGGATATCTTTCTAACGAATTCAACACTTATTTCTCTAGGAAAGGGATCTATAGTTATTTTTAGTAAATTGGGGCTTGCAGTCATCAGTGGCAGGTTCCCTCTTTATTGACAGTGGGAATACATCAATTTCCCTTACTCGATAGATTCTATCAGGTGTTTGACATTAGATCCTTTATTCACATTTGTTAGATTGTACTAGGTACCTTGATGCCCATTATCATTATCAGTAGGTTCTCTTGCATTTGTTAATGGTATACATCAATGATTGGTAATCAAATGGTATCTCACTATATTCAACTCCAACACATTTATTCACATAGTGTAGACTTGTACCACGATAGATTGTTTTGAAGACTTCGGGTGAAGTATGAACATCACCTCTTTTGTGCTCCTACCCGACTTGAATTGATCGTACCACTCTCTTAGACATTGGTACTTGGATAGGGTTAGTTTTTTCACTCCATTGGTTGCAAATATCCTATATTTTGATTTTGATACATAGTTCCACTATGTATCCATTTGTGGCTATGATCTAAATTTTTGCATGGATCCACTATGTATTTTCCTCATGGCCATGATTACTACTTCTATATATTACATGGATCCATTGTATACATTTTTCATGGCCATGGACATCAATTATATTTTTAGCACTCATGGATCCACAATGTACTTGATTTGACGGTCATGCTTACATCACACTCAAGCATGGGAATTCCTAACTTGAGAAGAGAGTATCTTACTTGTTTCTATTGTAGGTTATGTTCTGGGATTTCTCTTCAAATACTGATACCCAATGGCCCCTCCAAAATCTCATGACTATTTGTAATGTATTTCAACCATCAGTTTCTCTTCTGACCTCACACATTAGGGGGAATCTTTTATAGCATCATTTGACACCACATATGATCATGATGACTCATTGGCCTCAATTACATCCCTTTCCCTTCTTGCAAGAGACAAATCCTCCTTTTTATCCCTAAAATATATATTAAAAAATTCCATTTTTCTTGATGTACCAGACTCTTCTTAATGAAAATTGTGTACATACGCACCTTGCTAGTTAGAAACCCACATACATGTTTAATTAGCTCAAAAAAACAATAAATCTTAATATTTCGGGCAGATTTTATGGGTTCCCTAGGTTCCTGACCTCCTGTAGCCCATTCATAAAGGGAGTATAAATAAGAGCCTTGCAAGGATCGAGGTATAGTATACCTAGGGAGGTAATATGGGGTACCTAGGGAGGTACCCAATGGGAATGTTGTAGTATACCTATGGAGGTAATATGGGGTACCTAGGGAGGTACCCAATGGGAATGTGGTTATGTATTATTATTGGAGTCCATTAAATGTAAGGTGGTATAGTTCCACTATATTATTAAGGCCCACTATGGTAGTTAGATATAATAAATAGGATTTCTATAAGATTCATTCTCTAGAATGTTCCTAGAAGATAGAGAATGTTACATAAAGAAGTGAAAGAAATGTGTTGGAGCATAGTGAAAAATATTGTTATGGTACAAGCAAGGATTTCTTGAGCATTTTTGTACTTTCATAAGGATTAATATATGGTGTTACCCTACCTCAAGGGTTTTGTCTACATTCTTGTGTTGAGTATTTTGGTGAGTGGTTTGGTTATTCTTGGTTATTTTTGAAGTATAATTGCAGATCTATTCAAGTAATTAACAATTGATATTAAAGCACTTTCCTTGGACAAAGAAGGGAATAAAGTTTTGGTTCTTTTGCATAATTTTTCAAAGGAAAAAAGGGGGAAGAAAAATTCAGACTTAGTTCTAGAACTTTTGCTTAGAATTTGTAGAAAATAATAGGATATTTTAATTTCTCTTGGTAAAATACAGTCAACATTTTAAATTTGACAATTTTTTCAGGGTTTTCCAGAAAAAGCCACACGATTTGCACAGTAAGTTATTGAAGATTTCTTCCAAGAAAGATGTTTTTTTTCTAGAAGAGATGTGGCCTTAGTATTGAAGAATATATACAATCTGAAAATTCATTATGGAAAGAGAAGTGGAAATCTCATGTACATTGGGGTTTCAAAGATGAAGTCTTCATATGGTGAAAATCATTTGACTATTCTAAGTGGATGTCACTTTCTGAGGAAGCACTTGAAAAATTACTTTTAGAAAAGTGGTCTCATACGAAAAGCAAGGATAAAGACATCACCAAGGGTTTATTTTCATCTAGAAAACCTTATATTACAGGTTCATGGATATATTCATAAATAAAATATCATTGTTTCTATTAACCCTAGTTGCATGCATAACTTTATGAATGATCAGTTGGTTAATAGATTGCAAGTTCCTGCTGAGGATATTCAAAGCACATAGGTTGAGGGTAAAAATATTCTAGTCTTTAAATATTTGAAGATTACCATGGATAAATATGTGTTGCATTCATATTTTTATGCTATGGATATGGATGAAGTGGATATTGTTTTGGGATATCCTTGGATAGAATTAATGGGTATTGTTATCATGCAAACTGTAGGTTGGGAAAATCCTGACCCAATCCACAAGATGGTGATAATGGTGGGAGAGTCTACCCACTGTCACCTTAGATAAACCCTCCCCTCACTTTAGTGAAGGATAAATCAAACACAAAGGGGGAATCCTAGGTGACCCTAGGGGAAAATGAGATGGAAAATGAAGTTATGGAAGTGAAGCCCCTATAGGTCAACGTCCCATCTCCAAGTTTCTAGATGGACGTTGATATTGGAGATGGGACATTGGGCCTCCAAAGGCCTCTTCCTTGTACACTAGGGCCTTCTCCATCAATTAAAGGTCTTCTTCTTCATTAAAAGGTGTCAAATATCCATCATCAAAACCTCCACCAACAAAACCCTAACCCTAGGGTGACATCATTCCCCTCAAGTGTGATGTTTTGGCCTCAAGAGAAAAACATTGGGCTAGTAATGGGCTAGGATATATCCTCCAAGGTGTCTCTCAGGCCTCCAAAGGCTACTATCATCATCCGATGTGCAAGCCATGGTATCCAACATGTGGGCTTCAAGCCCCAAGGAAGCCCAAGCTAGGCTTTTTCTTCTAAATTTGTCCAGCAAGAAAGGTCCTGCAAAGACAATGAATACGCCCTCCAAGGATCTCAATTAAAATGCATCATGATAAGTAAATCAAGTCAATAAAATATCCATCTAATAATGTGCATCAAAACCACCTCACCAAAGTAAACAATTTCTCAAAGACGCTACACAATTTTCCAAGTTTAAGTATGGGAGGGTTGACAAGATGACCTATTGGGTGAATCGTTCCCTAAGTCAAGGGGTGTTTCCCAAGTGAGCCTTTCTCTAATACATGTGGAGAAGATTATATGGATGGGGGGAAAGAATTTTGGGCATGAGGTTCATGACATGAAAGAGATCGTAGTGTCTCATTTATGGGTGCCTTTGTAGAGGGTGTGTTGCACCTTCGTTTTCAATGCATCCTTTTTCCAATCCCATTTATTGCAATTAATTAATTAAGGTCCAAAAATTGGGTACTCTCTAGGTTTAATCAATTATCTTGGGGGTTAGTACCAAAGTGTCACTTGAAGGGAGAAGTACACAAAGTTCCATGAGGGTGTAATCTAGCTTGTAACACACCTTGTGTATATCCCTCAACAAGTGGGACATTTATATTATGTGTTTGCTTTTGCAAGTCTTTGATTTTTTAGGAGAAACATTTCATTGTTCTCAATACCTATTTGGGTGAGAATATGGAAGGTTCATAATATGGATTTTATCTTTTTCCAGTTTCATTCCACTCTAGGCCTTCATCGCCTTCTTCCCATGAAATGAGGGACAATCCCTTCTTGGGTTAGTACACCTGAAAATACAAAAAGATAAGGAGATGAGGGGATGAAGTGTGGAAAGTGACAAGTATGTTCGGGAATGGTACGATGACTCGTCAAGGGGACCTCTCAGTATCAAAACTATCCCTAAGGGTGACCACTTAATAGGGCACAATTTCAACCACCAAGGTGAAATGAGGCAAAGAGCATAATTTCCAAGCATGCATTACATAATCAAAGGCAATTTTAAATTCAACAAACTCAAATGTTTCAAATATTGAAATGACACTCACCATGATACCTGGCTTGCACCTCAAGGTGAAATACCTAATGTCTTTCAGAAGCAAGTTGATGTGGTGGATACCCTCATGATGAACCTAGAACTATGGTGGTGAGGTGGGTCTCTGTCTGTACAAGTGGACACTGCTGGTCAAGTTGTCTCTCGATACTCCATGTCTGCAACTTGAGGGCCTTGAGACATCATCTCCTTAGTTATTCCTAGGATTTTGGGATAACATATAGATCCTAATTTGGGACATGTACTTTCCATAGAGTGCATGAGAACCGCAACATCTCTTGGTAGACCTGTGCCTACACACACTGAAACAAGAAACTTGTTAAGTGTAGGATGACTCGCTCATCCTTTGTCCATATAATCAAAAACCAAAAATGACAACTAGTCTAGAAAAGAAAAGTTTTTTTAATTTTTCATATCTATATGACGAAAAAGATAAGCATGTAAATCAAATATTCAAGTAGAACAAAATGAAAACAAAACATGAAATGCAACTAAACTACCATGAGCAATCAATATGCAAATGTAGGAAATAAAAATGACCTACCTACTTACCTGGGGCATGGGCCTTGTAGAATTCAAGTACCACCTTGGAAAAAATTCTTGAGGAGGGACCAATTCATTGGTAATGGAATCCTCCTCCCTTATATTATAGACAAATAAAAATATTATGGCCCAAATATCTCCTCTATCTTGTAGGGTCCCAACCACAGGCTATCAATGTTTTGGTGCATTCCAGGATTTTCTCTTCCTTTGTCCCACATTAAGACCTAGTCCCCCTTCTTGAAATCCCATTTTCTTTCTTTATGATCAAAAGTCCCCTTTATTTTTTGTTGGTTCTTTTTGTTTAAAATCCATTCTTCAAGTTTCATCCAATTCCATGAGTTGGTCAATTCTCCCATGCAATGTTTTTTTATCTGTGGTGAATTGTTAGGCTATTTGCAAGGTTGGAATCTAGAGGTTTATAGGTAGGCATGATTCTAACCCATAGACTAATTCGAAAGGGGTTTTCCCAGTAGAGGTCTTAGTATTTGTGTGGTCTTCCCATAGGGAATACTTGATCTTGCTATCCCAACTTTTCTTTTTCTCTCCAACAATCTTCTTCACAATATTCATGATGTTTTTATTGTTGGATTCCGCTAATCCATTTCCCTGAGGATAGTAATTTGAGGAGTGTGACAGGAAAATTCCATACTTGAAACATAAATCATTAATCATCATCGAGCTAAAGGCCTTGGTGTTATCCATGGTTATCTTGGTGGGGACGTCGAATCTAGTGATAATTATTTCCTCAAGGAATTTGATCACAACCTCTTTTGTCATTTTATTTGTTGGGATGGATTCCACCCATTTGGTGAAGTAGTCTATGGAGATCAAAACACATCAGTAACCTTTACTATATTTGTCCTTTAACTTGCCAATAAAATATAGTTGTTTTCCAAAAAATAACTGATAAGGTTGACAGGATCTGACATATTTATGTGTGTTAGAGAAAATAGCAGGCCAATAATATCCTTAACTTAAGATCTTATGGGAAGTAGTGTGAGCTGCAAAATGGCCACCACAATTCCCTGAATGAAATTCGACGACTAACTTTTATGCTTCTTCTTTATTCAGACACATGAGGATCACCCCATCAGGGTTCCTCCACCCGAGATTGTCTTTTGTCAAAAAATACTTCATAGCCTTGAGCCTTAGAGCACTCCTCTTATGATCGACCAAATGATCAAGGCAAATAAGGTTCTTCAAGTAGTAAATGATATATTAATACCATTCATCATTCTCAATTTCACTTATGACAACGTTAATTTTCTCCCTTTCTCCCATATCGATGGCTTCTTGATTTCTTTTTGTCAAAATATTAGCTAAACCTTGTCCTTTCACTATCTTGGAGGGTTTGATCTCCAAGTCATATTCTTGTATCTGTGAAACCCATTTTCCCCTTGATCCAAGGAAATCCTGTTGTGATAAAATGTCTTTTACAACAGGGTAAGGGACGAAAGATTTAATCTTTTTGTATCCCACATAAGTTCTAAAATGCTTGAGGGACTTGACAAGAGCATAAGATTTTTTTCCATAATGGTTTAATTCAACTCTGAGTCCCTAAGGTTTTTTCTCACGAAATTGATTGGTTGTTCATCTCCTTGATCATTCTTTTGCAACAAAACTCCCACGATGGTATCTTTGAAGCGAAAGAAAAAATGATGAAGTCTTTAGCGAAATATGGGCTCACCAAGACTAGCGCGATAGTTATCGCTTCTTTGATACGTTGGAAAGCTTATTTTATAGTATTTTTGGGGAGTGTAAGGGAATACAACCCCACTAAGACCATCATAATTGTCTTGGAATAATTTGTTGCACAAAGGAATACTAGGAGAAGTAAAAGGGATTACACCCTCCTAGGTTTTTCCTAGCTAGTCTTTCTTTCCTTGGGGAGTAAAAGGGATTGCACCCCAAGGAAGTAGCACAACTATATATTTCATTTGAAAGACTCCATAACCAAATATTTAAAGGAACTAATCTCTTGCATTGGAGAAATAAAATCCTTGCATTGGGATATGTAGAATCATGAGATATTGAAATTGTTTAAATCTGAATCGTTTCTATATGATTAAGGATTTCCAAGGCCACTAGGGAGTCTTGATTCTCTGAGGATTTATTGTTGTTGTAATAACCTTAAGCTACATACATTAGGGCTACAGAAAAAAAAAAAACTTCATAACTTTTAAATTTGCTCATTTTCTAATCGTCAAAGTTTGCTAGAAAGATGATAAGTTAATCTATTGGTTGTTGTGCTTCTTTTGGGTGGTTTACTTGCAAATTTCGGTGGTCAGAATTTTATTTTGTAGAATTTTTTTGCTACATCCATAAGTATGATACAATATCTGTTCAACACTTGTTTCTAACTACCTTCTATTGTTTCTAAATTCTTGTGCTATCATACTTGAGTTACACTAGTAATTGCTAATTAGTCTCTTACATATTTACTTGGAATTTTAGTGACTTGTTTAGAATATTTTTTATTCATTTCATTGTTGATTTATATCATTATATACTACTTCTAATTAGGACATAAACCTTCACTTTCTTGTACATTTGATTATTGGGATTGTATCTCGTATTCTCTTTTGTCTCGGGCAAGTATAAAAATATTTCGCAGATCCTCAAGCACTTGGAAATCATTGATCATTTTCGAGACTCATTTCCAAGCCATCCTCAACTTAGTATTTTGACCTATAGGGGATTCACCTCCATAATCTCACTTTCCACTTCATTTCCCCCTAGGGTCACCCAGGATTCCCCCCCTTGTGTTGGATTTCTCCTTCACTAAAGCGACAGGAAGGTTTATCTAAGATGACAGTGGGTAAACTCTCCTACATTATCACCATCTTGTAGATTGGGTCAAGATTTTCCCAACCTATAGTTTGCGCAATAACATGTACCATTAATATTAATGTGCAAAGTTTTTTAAGTTGTGGTACAAGAAAAAGAAAATCACATTACATGATGTGTCTCTTAGTAAGAAAGATGGACCCATAGAGGCCAACAAAGAAGTTATTTCCAAATCTAAAGTTCAATCAGACGCAGAGTCTATAGAAGGAGATGAAGCAAAAACACACAAAGGGGACATAATAAGGAATCTAAGGAGGTCATTGACTCAAAGGTACAATGTGTTGTAGATTTGAAGAAAAAAGAACAGATTCCTACAGTTGTTGTATATCGCCATCCACATCATATAGATAAAAAATAGTCATCAAGGCAAGGGTGTGAGAATCAACACACTTATGCACTAGCACAGAACCAAAAAGGAAACCAATCAAGAGGTGCGTGGAGGACTACTAGCACTGCAGGAAGACATCGGGCTAGAGAAGCAATCACATGTCAACCCCGACATGATGCAGAGCAAGATCAAGGTGGTAGGGAAGTAGTTGGACATCATGTTCGGCTTCCATTAGGATGGATGGATGGTTGTACTTGGTTCCAATTGGATACATTTCTTATCCAGTCATATTGTATGGTTTCTTCACGTGTTTTGAGGATGATACACGAGAAGGGTGTTGGAATATTGGTTGTTGTAATTGATGTCAACCCTAGTCATTGGTTTTGGACTGCAATATTGATGAAGGTATTTGGACATGAAGGACAATGTACATGCAGAAAAAAAAAACTCATGGATGGATAGTATACATCATGTTGTTTTTGGTGGTAGCTGGCACATCACGTGGATCTTCATGGTTGAGGAGAAATGGATTTTTGAACATGACAAAGTGAATTGAAGAAGGAAGTACATGTAGGCCCTAAAGATAATTAAGGAAAAGAGTTACAAAATAAGAAAGTGTCAGGTCGGCCCTAATGTTAAAATGAAGTGACATAAATGGTATAAATAAATATCATTATACATTCATTTTATACACAAGTTGAATTTCAGAGGAAATCAGAAGTAAAGAAGGTCGGATTTCAAGGGAGGATGAAGTCTTTTGGTGATGTGTTCTAAGGTATGTTATTTACAGGTCATCTTACCATTTTTGCTATAAAATTTTTTCTAGAATGATTCAGATGATGAAATTGCTATGGTATTGAGGAGACATTTCAAGGTACCTGTAGTAAAATTTTCAGCTCTGGATTCACTACAGTTATGGAGATACACTCTGTGGAAGATAGGGTTTTTGACCAGTCTTGAAGCTAGTCAATAAATAGGTGTTCCAGGTAAAACAGTCATAAATTGTTCATAGAGAATCCAAATGAAGAGGGACCAATTTAATTAGAAAGAGTATGGACTTTAGTTTCTTTTGTGGGAGTTTCAGAATCTTTTGTTAAATATTGAGCGCGGGGAATTATGTACAAGTTCACTTTCCTGAATAAACCAGAATTGAACAAGGTCTACCATTCTCTCTATAACTTCTTTTTGGGGAGGATTCAAACAATGAAACTTGGAGAAGTCTCAAATAATACATTGAGTAATATTATCTATAGGATCATAGTATTCCAAGAATTGAATAATTTCATAAATTGAAGAAGTCTTAGGAAGCATTATCAGGTTCTATGTGATGGTTAGTTGATGGTGATGATTCAATGTAAAGTTTTGTTATCTCTAATATATTCTTGGGTGGAAGGAAGGGGAAAGGATGGAGAGGTCAACCCTCTCTTGACATTGGAGGATTGTATATTCCTATTGGAGGTTTATCCC
Source organism: Picea glauca (assembly GCA_000966675.3). Taxonomy (NCBI): domain Eukaryota; kingdom Viridiplantae; phylum Streptophyta; class Pinopsida; order Pinales; family Pinaceae; genus Picea; species Picea glauca. The sequence goes on along the minus strand of JZKD02S1672840.1, from coordinate 1,402,342 downwards.
TCCCTTTATATTTGGAAGCTGTAGCTACCTTTGGAAGTCATTACTTCCCTTGAACAATAACTATTGATTATTTATCATATATTGTGCATGGTGTATTGTGGTGTATTGTTGTAACTGTTATACTATTGTTCATTGCTCATTGGATATAATTGAATGTTTTAAGTATAAGTTGAAAAGGTTTTAAAATGTTACTTGATACTGATTCACCCGCCTCTTAGTATCAAAAAAGCAGGGGTGGAATGCATTATACCTAGGGAGGTAATATGGGGTACCTTGGGAGGTACCCAATGGGAATGTTGTAGTATACCTAGGGAGGTAATATGGGGTACCTATGGAGGTACCCAATGGGAATGTGGTTATGTATTATTAGTGGAATCCATTCAATTTTGTAACGACCTCCTATCTACCGTGCGTTCCCAAGAACGCCCAACAAACTATATTATTCTCATGGCCCAAAACGGCGGTAAAAATTTTAACATTTGCCAGAACAACTCACACAA
>JZKD02S1672840.1:1334036-1369175 GCA_000966675.3 Picea glauca | reverse complement strand
ATTAGGTCTTCTTACATCCACCTTATTCTATTTTATTGAAAGGTCTTATTAATATTGACCTTTATTACATCCGAATACATTGATCTATCTATGTGCGGGTTAGGACCTTAACAGATATCTTGATTAATAGAAGTCATCTTTCTTAATCCACCTTATTTGCCTCTGATTATGAAGTATTCATGCTTGAAATATTCAGATGAATTATTGTAGTGATATTATGATGGATTTTTTATTATAATATTATCATGATGTTCTTTAGTGTCCTTAAACTTTGAATTCAAGAAGATCTTGTGTTTGAGTTTTTCTTCCTTAGGTTACTTATAGACCTGATGTTTATAGAAAACCTCTACATTTTTCTCACCAAAGTCTTCCCTATATTCACATTTACTCCCATTTACTGACTGAAGTTAGTCAAGACCTCAATTTCTTGTGCATGCTAGCCCAGATTTCTGAGTTAGAACATTATTATCTCTATTCTTGTTCATTTGACCTCTTTAAAACTCATTTACATTTACACATAACCTGATGGGTACTGGGCTTACTTTATATGCAATATGAGGGTGATTCCTAGTGCTAACATTCTTGGTGCTGCCGCCGAGGAACAAATTGAAGACATTTACTTGGGATTGAACGACAACGCTTACTAATTCTGAAGGTACATTGGAACTCAGTACATTGAAGATTGCAGCATGCACCTGGTGACTCCATTGTTTCATCTCTGGCTCCTAAAGGCATACACACAAGATCAAATCCACAACTATCTTTGGTTCCACCCGAGGCTGACCTAGAGAAGATAATCAAGAAGGGAAAAGATTCTCAAGAAATTTTTTCTACTGCTGCTATAGGTGCTTCTCGTCAGTTGCATGATTCCACTCTTAATACTCTAGTTGTGTTATCAATTAATGTTCCTTTACCTTCTGTTGAAGTATCTAAGAATCTTGATTTTGAAAATTTCCCTGTTGATTACTCCTCTTTTGAACCTGATTTGAAAGAAGAAAATTTTGAAATCCTTGCTTCCCCTGACATTCTAAACTGGTTCAGTCTTAAGAGTCTTGAATATTTTCCTACTTTAGGTCTTGATACTCCTCCTCCTATCAAAATTTCTGCAACCAAAGAAGAGGAAATCTCATCCCCTTTATATACTATACCATATTCTTCCAAGACTCAACCTTCTGTTGTGAAAACTAAAATTTCCCCTTTATAGTCCAAAATCCAATGGTAGGCGCTAACCCTTCTAGAAATAGGATGGATGCCATAGTAGCTGCAAGATATGCCCCTCTTGTCTCACCTCAGCCCATGAATTCTCTCCCTATTGGAGATTATTTAAAATACATGCCCAAATTCATAAGAGAAGAAGATATAACTGCTGAAGAACACCTTGTTGCCTTCTACAGTTATGCAAACAATCAAAATATTGAAAATGAGGATGTGTGGATGAGATTCTTTGTCCAAATCCTTTTTGGTGAGGCTAGGAAGTGGTTTAGGGGTTTGGCCTCTAGATCCATTAATGGGATTGAGGCATTAGATGATGCCTTTTTGAGACACTGGGCAGATAAACAGGGCTTTTTGTATTACATCATAGAATTTGGATCTCTAAAGAGAAAAGAGGGAGGGTCTGTCTTTGACTTCTCTAAAAGATTCAACAAAATGTACAATAATATCCCTGCTGAGATAAAGCCTACATAAACCTCTGCAAAAATCACCTATTCCAATGCTTTTGAACCTGAGATTTGCCTTCTACTAAGAGAAAGAAGATCAACCTCCTTAGCTCGTATGCAAGATGCAACCTTGGAGGTAGAATCCAACATAGTGGCACCTGATAAAGTCAGGGGGAAATATGATAGGGATAGGAGAAAAAACAGAGTTGAAGCTTCAACCTATTATTCCCCTATTTTCCATCCTCAAGTATATGAACTTACCAAATTTATAAAATCCCTTTCTAATGAGATAGAGAAGTTAAAATTGGAAGGAAAATAGACCTATAGAAATACTCAAAATGCTGATAACAGAGGTAATTTCAGGAGACCCAACAATGCTCCTCAGATCCTTCCAAGAGATCCTATAAGAAAATATAGGGATGATCAAAAGGTACAAACTCCTTTATAGAACAACCTTGTTGTTGATGAAGAAGGAGAGGAGGAAGAAGTTGATCCTGAGATTCATTGCTTAGGTGACACATCACCATCCAACCACTTGACTCAATCTACATACGAGCAATCCTTGATGGATATTCAAATAAATGAATTAAGTAAGGGAGAGAAATCAAAATGAATTCCTAATAGATATAATCTAAGATCCAAAAAGAATGAGGAGAAGACTAATTCTTCTGATCAGCCAACCCAAAAAGAAAATTCTGCCAAGGCTATGACAGTTGGCAACAAAGAAAGAGAAAATCAAAACCCCCAAGTTTTGATCAGAAATCCGACCCTTGAAGCCAAAGAGATCCTGAAATCTTCACTTTCCTTAATATTTGAGAATGAGATCCAAAAAGTCAAGATCCCTGTGCCTTTTTTGGAATTGATAAAAAATGAAGAATTTAAAAAATATCTTTCCAAAATGTTACAGCCCAAATCTTCTCCAAATGCCACTGATTCGGTAAATCCGCAAGATGAAAATCTAACAATCATCTTAGGACCTTTAATAGAAGATAAAGATGATTCATCCCCTCCCTTCTATACATCATTGAATATACATGATAAGGTGTTGCATAATTGTTTGATAGAATCAGGGGCATCCCACATTCTCATGCCCAAAAATGTTATGGATGAACTTGAATTAGAAATCACAAAGACCTACCATGATTTATATTCTTTTGACTCTAGGAAAAAGAAGTGTCTTGGGGTCATTAAATATTTGTTTGTGACCTTGTTTCAGATGCCCATGAAAAGTGTAGTCATGGATATCGTGGTGGCTGATGTTCCCCCCAAGTTTGGCATGCTCTTGTCAAGATCTTGGATAAAAATACTTGGGGCAAACTTGCATATGGAACTCTCATATGATACCATTACTATTTTTGTGGGGGAGCATAGAAGACTTTACAGGGAAGCTCAGTTGTCCTACATTATTAGTGACAAAGAAAACCCCACAAATCATCCTATTTTTTTACTTGGTATTGATTTGGGATCAAGCATCTTGTAGCTGACTGATGATCCTGAACCTCCTCTTGAAATCAAAAAACACTCCATTACCTTTTGTGAAGATTCTACTCTAACCACCTCTATTTGGAAGATGTTCTTTGATGGAGCCTCTTCTAGGGAAGGTGCTGGTGCTGAAGTGGTGTTTATTTCACCTACTCAAGAGACTATATCTTTGTCATACAAACTAGAATTTGAAACTACCAATAATTTGGCAGAGTATGAAGCTCTTGTATTGGGATTGAGGGATGCAAAAGACATGGGGGTTGAAGAGCTATCAGTATTTGGGGATGCTGAATCGATTGTCCATAAGATCAAAAATATTTATCAAACTAAGCACCCTAGGCTTAGATCTTATAGAAATGAAGTGTGGGACCTAGTGGACAATTTTTTCTTAGATTTCAACATTTCATTTATTCCAAGAGAAGAGAATACCATGGTTGATTCTTTGGCTGTATCAGCAAGCAATTTCAGATTCTCCTTGCCACCTAAACTCAATTATGATGTAGAAGTCAAATATAGACCCTCTATACCTAAAAATGTCAAGCATTGGAAGGTGTTTGAATATGATCTTGAGATTAAAAAATTCCTTGAGAATGTTGATGATTTTTCTGCATTACACATTGATTAGGATCATGACTCTGAAAATAATCCTCATGCTAATGTTTTCCTTAATAAAATTGCTAATGATCATATTGTGCAATTACCTAGCAACCACATTCCAAAAGGACTAGTTCCTTTGGAAAGATTATTTGAAAGAAATGATGTGGCAGTGAAGGGAAAAGGGTCAACTGATGATGCTGATGTAATTGAGTGCAATGTGGGCACATAAAAGGATCCAAAATATGTCAAGTTGTCAAGCAGTCTGTTAAGGGAGCAGAGGGATAAATATACTGAGTTGTTAAAATCATTTGTTGGTGTGTTTTCTTGGAATTATAAATATATCAAAACATATGACACAAACATTATAGAGAACAAGATCCCATTGAAGGAAGAGACCAAACCTTTTAGGCAAAAGTTGAGGCAAATAAATCCTATGTTGCTTCTTGTGATGGAAAAAGAGGTAAAAAATATTTTAGATGCTAAAATTATTATTCCTTTGAGGTATTCTGAATGGGTGGCCAACTTGGTCCTAGTGACAAAAAAGAATGGAGAAATCATACTTTGTGTTGATTTCCAGAATTTGAACAAAATCTCTAAAAAGGATAATTACCCTTTGCCCAAGATGAAGCACATATTACAGAGGGTGATAGGTACATCTATGATGTCCATAATTGATGGCTTTTATAGCTACACTCATATCTCTGTCTTTCCAGAATATAGAGAGAAGACAACCTTTACCACTCCTTGGGGTACATTCATGTACGCTAAGATGCCCTTTGGTTTGATGAACGCAGGGGCGACCTTTCAACTAGCCATGGACATAGCCTTTATTGGAGAGAAGAAAAAATTTTTAGTTATATATTTAGATGACATAACAATGTTCTTACAATCTGATAAAGAACACTATGATCATTTGAAAAAGGTTTTCTTGAAATGAAAAAAATTTCGTCTCTCTTTAAACCCAAAAAAGTCATTGTTTTCCATGAAGGAGGGAAAAGTATAAGGGAATATTGTGTGAGCTGAAGGATTAAGGATTGATTCCAGCAGGGTAGAATATATCCAAAACTTGTCACTCCCTAGATCCAAGAAGGAAGTTTAGTCTTTCTTGGGAAAAATTAATTTTTTGAGAATGTTTGTTTCAAATTTTGCTGAGTTGGTGAAGTATGTTACAACCATGTTGAGAAAAGGAAATGAAATCAAATGGATTGTTGAAGCCCATGATTCTTTTGATCAAATAAAGAAAGTCTTGAATGAATCCCTTGTGCTCATTAGTCCAGAATACTCCAAGGATTTTCTATTTTTTTCTTTTGCTTCATTTGACATAGTAGCAACTATTTTATTGCATAAGAATGTTGAAGTCTTAGAGCAACCCATTGTTTTTTTCAGCAGGGCATTGAGAGATGTTGAATTAAAGTATGACATAATGGATAATCAGGCCTATGAATTAATTAAATCTCTCAAGGATTTCATGGTTTATTTTTTGCATTCAAGAGTCATTGCATATGTCCCATCAGCTTATGTAAAGGAAATTCTCATTCATCTTGATATAGACGGTGAAAGGAGAAAGTGGATTGCTAAAATACTTGAATTTGATCTTGAGATTAAGCCCACTAAACTGGTTAAAGGCCAAGGTTTAGCCAAGTTGCTGGCTGAATCTAATTTCTCAGCTTTGGGGGTAAATTTCATCAACACTTGCTCAAAAAATCAGCAGGCTAAACTGTCTGACAAAGGTTTTGAAATCAACCCTCCATTAGCAGATTGCAGCTGGTACAAGGACATTATATTTTTTCTACAGAAATTGTAGCCTCCCTATGGTATGAAAAAGAATAGGGTGAGAGAGTTAAAGCTCAAATACATTAAATATTGTCTTATTGATCAAGTCTTGTACTGGAAAGATCCATTAGGAGTGCTTTTGAGATTCTTGGACCCACAAGAAGCCCAAAAGATTATGTTTGATTTTCATGACAGTTTATGTGGGGGGCATAATTTTTGGAGGACCACGACATATAATATTCTCAGGGCTAGATACTTCTGGCCTAGTCTATTCACCGATGTTTTTGCTAAAATCAGAGCCTTTGTCAAGTGTCAGAAATTCTCTAGAAAGAAGCAACTCAAGTCTTTGCCATTGAAGCCTGTGGTAGCTTCAGAACCCTTTCAGTAGTGGGGCCTAGATTTTATTGGGGAAATTCATCCTTCTCTCAGTGGCCAACATAGGTGGATCTTGACTACTACAGATTACTTTACCAAGTGGATAGAAGCTATCCCTACAAGGAATGCTTCCCACAAAGTGATCATTGTCTTTCTTGAGGATATTATGGAAAGGTTTGGTTGTCCAAACATAATTGTTACTGATAATAATGCATCTTTCAAGGCTGAAACATTGATCCAGTTTCATGAGCAGTTTGGAATCACATTGATTCACTCAAATCCCTACTATCCCCAAGGGAATGGAATAAAAATTCCTCTAACAAAATCCTTATAAAGATCATCAAAAATTTGTTAGAGGACAACAAGAAAACATGGGATTCAAAGCTCAAATTTGCTTTGTGGGTTGATAGAGTGACAACAAAGAGATCCCTTGGTCTTTCTCCTTTCCATCTTGTGTATGGAGTTGAGGCCATCTTTCCTTCTCAGCTTGCCTTGCTTGTGGTAAAAATTTTCCAAGACTACCAAGGAGAGCTGGATGATATGATCATAAGAATACAACTAGTAGAAGTGCAACAAACTCGAGAGCATCTTCTGGATAAAGCACATGGCCATCAACAGAAGATCAAGTAGGCTTTCGACAAAAAGGTAAATAAAGAGGATTTTTAGCTAGGAGACTTGGTGCTCAAGTGGGATGCACCAAATCAAGAAAAAGGCAAGCACAATAAATTTTAAGCCTTATGGATCGACCCCCTCAAAATTTCTAAGGTATTCTCGAATAACACTTACAAGCTACAGAATTTGAAGGATGAAGAATTTTTTGGTGGCCCTGTCAATGGGCATACTCTGAAAAAGTAATTTGCTTGAGCCATGTGTGGCTTCCCATGCCATTGTAATTATCATCTTTTTTTTTTAATAACTGACCCCATAGCCCTAGGATAAGGCACTGAAACTACTTGTTCTTAGAAGCTCACAGGGAGCATGCCATCCCTTATGGAGCCAATGTTATCACACTAAATTGCCTTAGGTATTTAGCCCTTAGTTTTGATTCTTCTAAGCCTTTAGATTTTTTAATTTTGATTTGTCTCTTAAATGTGTGATTTACTTAAATGACTTTGATAAAAAAAGGTTTAATTCATGGCTCAAAATTTGATCCTCAAATGAACTTTTGGCCTAGGTTCATTTTAATGACTTATGTTTTGATCCCCTTGATGATTTGACATTAAGTTAGACTCGCACCATGGCCATATTGACTTAACATGTCACCCTCCTCACTTCTGCCTCCATAGCCTTGCCATGTTGTGCCTTTGTCCTATTCTTATTGGTGAATTCATTTTTTGAAAGGGAGCGTTGCCAACTCACCGGGAGTTTCCGTAGTGCACTCCATGTCCTTCATCTTGCACCATGATTTGTGATTATTGAACTGATGTCATCTCTTCCTTGTTTTTAGTATCATGGTTAGTTAAAATATTCCTTTGAGGATTCATCTTTGTGAGCTTTGCTAATGATTTTTAAATTTTGAAATCTCAAATTTCTGCGCTGCACAAACTACCAGTTCGGACTAGTTGGCAGTGGCGCTACCAGATCAGATGTTGAGGTGGATTCAGAGGTAGAGTTTCTCATGATAATATCCTAGGATTTCACTTAAACTCTGAGTTTTCATTGTTCTCCAGGTATTCCATTATTCCCCCCCTCTACATATCAATTTCAAGAAGAAATTATCGCCCGGAGTTTTGGTAGCTATCATGCCTGCATAACTCAAGAAGATCTTTTTCCTCACACCTTCCTATCAGTTTTCCTTCCACTCAAAAGTGCAGTTATCATCACCTAGTTATCAATGTTAATACATCTACTCTCCATTGCTCCCAAGCTCTCACTGTCCAAGAAAGTTTCATCTCATGTACACGCAGTGTGTTACCAAGAAATGCTACTGAAACGACGCTGCCTTTTCCCCTTCCTCCTCTATCTTTTGAATTGGAATTTTTTCGACTCAGTTTTCAAAGACAATCATAGTACATCCCTTTACTATATGATTATTCCTCAGTTTTAATATCTGTACACAGTCAAGGGAGGGAAATTCACAGCCATTGTTTCCTAAGCTAGAAATCAGTCTGAGTTAGAGATAATTCCTGGAAAGGGGCAGCCACTCTTCACTATCAAATTCTTTTGAAGTCTGACTCTTTATTTTCCTGGTCATCACCACTCCATAGCTCTTAAATCTTTCATCCTAAACTATGGAGACTCCTCAGAAGAAGAGGTCGCATAAGGGAGGTAATGCAGTTATAATTGAGCCTACAAACATGCTTTTATTTGAGGCAGAGCCCATGGTTAGAGAAGTTTTTCAAAGGGTGGGCTGCCTCACTTTCAGCCAAAATATGCAAAGGGGTCATCCTAAGGTGGCAAGGAAGTTTGCCTTACATTTTGATGGCCTAAAGACCAAGGTAGGGGACCTATAATTTGAGGTTTTTGAGACCTCTATTTCAACAACTACATGTATCCATATCACTGAAGAGAATTGGTTTAAATCAATGGACTTGGATGCAACCTTTTACAAAGACTTATTAAAGCCTAAATATCAAACTGACAAAGTATCCAAAGGAGTACCAAGAAGTCATTTGATTGGAGAGTTTGATAAAATGATGAGGATCATTCAAAGGTACTTCACATGTGAGGGGAGGTTCAATACACTATACCAGTACCATATAAGGATTCTGCTACATTTTACGGGCAAGGTTGAAATGAACATTCCCTTTTATTTGCTGAGAAGCATATGAAAGATGTCAGACAAGGTTCAATCAAAATCAAAGGCTGTGGATACTAGCGTTTTTCATTCTGGTTTGATTAGAATGTTGGTTTCTGAAGAGCTGAGAAAGAGGAACATCTCATGGGAACACTTCATTATTGCTGCTCACATGAACTTAGACATAGTAGCTACTCCTCAATCACAAATAGCAAGCCCTTTTCCATCCACCAGTGCTGCTCCAACAAGAGCTAGCAAGAAAAGAAAGAGTAAAGCTCCCGTTCAAGATCAAGAAGCCATTAAGGAGGTTGCAATAACTAAGGAGGAGGCTTACCATTCTCCACAAAGAGACTTTTCACCCCCTCCTTCACCAGAACTAGAAGAGGTCCCTTCCTCTACTAAAGCCATAGACAAGAAAGGAAGGAAACTACACTTCTCTTCATCTCCTTTAGGAGCTAGCACCAATATCAGGAAGCCTTTCATGAGGTCATTAGCTCTCAAAGAGGCTATTGAAGAATAGGTTCTACCAAAGATTTCCATTCTGAAGAAGAAGAAAGACAAGGGAAAAGGCATTGAGAATCTTGTTGAGATAGAAGAAGTAATCCCTGTGCAGGAGGAAGATGAAGCCATAAAAAATCCTGTTGAGATTCCCCACATCACCAATCCACCTAGCAACTAGACCTTCAAAAGATTAATTAAACAACTCATGGAAGCTAGAAAGGAGGTGACTCATTTGAAATATGAAGCCCTATCTAAAATAATTAAGATGAAAGAACTCATGGATGGATACAAACACACTCTTGACTTAACAAGATTCACAGCAAGAAGAGCCTAGCCTCTTCATAGGCAACTCAAGAACCTCTATAGGAAAAACAGAAACTTTCAGTCTCAGAACAAAAAGCTCAAAGCAGAGTTGCAACAATTCCAAGATGATATGGCTAAAAGAAACTTGAATGTATTGGTTGAAGATGCTATTGAAAAGGAGAATCCAGTAGCCAAGGAAAACATAGATCTAATGAAGAATCCTACTACTACTAAAGGGAAGCATGTTGTTGTTCCAAAGGGAATTCCTCCTTCTACAAGAATGAGTGTTAGGTTGATGAAGTAATTGGTGAAAAGTGAGCTCCATTTTTTAGAATGGCCCCTTTTTGCAAGGATAATTAATTGAGGAAATACTACTTCTTCCACTTATATAGGCTATACAGGCTTCTAATGCATACTGTTTAGAGTTTTGGTATTCTGCAAAGAATTAATCTTTTCAACAGTGGTAGTGCAGACATTCTGTAGCGCTATGGTGCTACGAAATCGTCTAATTTTCATGTCCTATCAGTATGCTGCCTCTAACGCTGCCTAATCACCTAAGACTGATGTAGCGATGGCGCTGCTAACTACCCGAGGGTGCTACCAAATCTATTAGCATTGAAATGTGGTGTTGCAAATTCAGTCGAGGTGCTACCAAATTGTACGCAAACACACAAGAAGGTGCTACTGAAATTTTAGATAGAGGTCAGATTCAGCACAGAAGCACACTGGCGTGGTGCTATTGAAATTTTGGACAAAGGCCAAATTTTGACAAAGGCACATAGGCATGGCGCTACCCATTCGACATGACTATTTTGGAGGTTGCGCTACAAAATTATAGGAATTTGGTGAAGGAACTACAAAGGCTCTCTACCTAGAGCGCTACTGAATGAAGCTACCAACAGGTACCAGGAATAAAAGAGGTCGAAATATCATTCTTGTGGATGGTTGCTGATGTGGAGAAAGGAAAAGATAATAGCTGGCAGCATGATGATAGTTACAAGCATCTGAAAGATCAACTGAGTTCAAAGTTGGTTGGATCAGTGGCCAACATTTTCTCTTTTTATAGCACAATTGTTAGTTTAAGATGTTAGATGGAATAACTACTTGGAGATTTTCATTGGAAGAAGGCCAGCTCGCACCTCCAGCTATTGCCTCCCCTTTTGTTATAAAAAGATATCCTAAATGCTTTAGTAGGTTTGAATGGTTGAGCTAGGCTCCCTTATGTTGTAATATTTTGATGAAGCTTCTGTGAACTAGTTATGTACTTGATTTGAGATATCTTGATTAATAGAAGTCATCTTTTTTACTCCAGCTTATTTGCCTCTGATTTTGAAGTATTCACGCTTGAAATATTCACATGAATTATTGTAGTGATATTATGATGGATGTTTGATTATAATATTATTATGATGTTCTTTAGTGTCCTTAAACTTTGAATTCAAGAAGATCTTATGTTTGAGTTTTTCTTCCTTAGGTTACTTACAGACCTGATGTCTATAGCAAACCTCTACATTTTTATCACCAGATTCTTGCCTCTATTCACCTTTACTCCCATTTACTGACTGAATTTAGTCAAGACCTCAATTTATTGTGCATGCTAGCCCAGATTTCTGAGTTAGAACATTATTATCTCTATTCTTGTTCATTTGACCTCTTTAAAACTCATTTACATTTACACATAACCTGATGGGTACTGGGCTTACTTTATATGCAATATGAGGGTGATTCCTAGTGCTAACACCCATAACCAAGACTTGGAAGCTTGCTTCAATTCCTTGCACTCTAATTTCATAGAAACCCAACAAAAAGTGAGACAACTCAGTGCCAATATTTCCACCATCAATAAAAACATGCATTCCTCCATGACCACCAAAATAGAGGACCTCAAACAAGACCTTGCTACCCATCTTGAATCCTTCACTACAATGATCTGCACCAAGTTGCATATCCCTGCAAATATTCCCTCATCTGACCTACCTTTGCAAATTGAAGGTGAAACTTCCTCTCATTCCCAGAATTTTCAGCCCCATCACTTTCAGCGTGACCTATGCCTTCCACGTGTGGATGTGAGAAAATTTGATGGCTCGAATCCCACTGGCTGGCTAACTCAAATGGAACATTATTTCTCTTTGTATGGCATTACAGATGAGTTGTCCAAACTCCGATATGGTGTTATCCATCTAGACCAAGAACGTTGGCAATGGAGAAAAAATCCCCGCCAAGGGTATGTGACTTGGACACACTTTGTGGTAGAGATTTATGAACACTTTAACACTGACACCAACCATTTAGGCCATTTAACAAAGTTGAAACAATCTGGCACAATGGAAGACTTTATAGCCTCTTTTGAGCGATTGTCTTTTTGTACATAGGGCATGTTTGATGCTTTTTTCTGAGAATGTTTTATTAGTGGCCTCAAGGATGAGATTCTTTCCCATGTCCTCATGGCTCAACCTCAGAGTTGGGTGAATGCTACTAAAAGAGCTAAGGAATCACAACAGGTTTTCTCTTCTCAAAACCAAAAACCCTCCTTTATTCCTCGCACTAAACTAGTCTCTCCCACTCCTCCTTCTACTCCACTAAAGATCTAGAAATTGACCAGGGCCGAAATGGATGAACGTAAAGGACTTTGTTATAATTGTGATGACAAATATTTTTTTGGGCACAAGTGTAACGAACAAAATCTTTTTATGGACATCTCAGAGGATTTTTCAAAAGAGGATGTTGAGGCTCCCCTTGTGTTCATGTCACCTAAACCCACTGACATGACCCCTCCCTCATCCCCTCTTGAATTAGAACCGGTCATTTCCCTAAATTCTCTCACTGCAGTCTCTGCTCCCCAAACCCTCAAGCTAATTGGTTATATTAAGCATAGTAAGGTCATCATACTTGTTGATAGTGTAAGAAACCATAATTTTATTCATCACCGCATTTCACAAGAATCTAATTGCTATATTCGTACCGTCAATAATTTTCAAATCATGATTGCCAATGAGGGGTCCATGAAATTTGGAGGGCGTTGTGAAAATGTGCATCTCCAAATTGGTAAGTACCACCTGAAATCTCATATGTTTTCTATCGACATGGGAGGTTTTGACATTGTGTTGGGTGCAGAATGGATAAGGACTTTGGGTCCCATTCTCATGGATTTTAAGGAATTAACCATGTAATTCGACCAGGAGGGCCAACAATATAAGTTCCAAGGAATCACCGCCGGTTCCCCAAAGATCATAATTTCCCATCGCATGGAAAAGATGATAAAAAAAGGTCATTCTAGAATTATTGCCCAACTCAATGCCATACAAGTCACTGAGACACCCTCTGTGCTGCAGGACCTCCAATCCATCTTCTCTAAACATCAAGTGGTTTTTTCCACTCCCTAGGGACTCCCTCCTTCTCGTGGTGTTCATGATCATTCCATTCCCCTTGTCCCTAGAATCCTTCCTCCCAATATACATCCCTATCATCACCCCTTTTCCCAAAAAAAATAATTTGAGAAAATTTTTGAAGAACTGGTCAACACATGTGTTATCCACCCTAGTACGAGCCCCTACTCTTATCCTGTGGTCATGGTCCTTAAGAAAGAAGGTTCTTGGCACATGTGTCTTTACTTCCGTGCCCTCAACAAATTCACCATTAAAGACAAATTTCCCATTCATGTCATTGATGACCTCTTGGATGAATTGAGTGGCACCCAGTTCTTTACTAAACTTGATCTTCATTCCGTCTACAATTGGATTCGTATGAATGAGGTAGAAATCCTAATACTGCATTTAGAACTCATGAGGGACACTATGAGTTTTTTTTCATGCTCTTTGGCTTGTGTAATTCTCCCTCCACTTTCCAAAGCCTCATGAATCATGTCTTTCATCCTTTTCTCCATCATTTTGTCTTAGTTTTATTTGATGATATCCTTATCTATAGTAAAACCTAGACAACTCATCTTGCTCATATGGATCGATTTCTCCATCTACTCTCTCAGCACCAACTTTTCCTCAAACAATCTAAATGTTCTTTTGGCACCTCATAAGTCGAGTACTTGGGTCATCTTGTTGGCAAGGCCGATGTCAGGGTGGATCCTGAAAATATTGACTCTATGCAAGATTGGCCTCACCCAAAGACTCTGAAAAGCTTGTGTGGATTTGTGGGTTTAACAGGTTATTATCGCAACTTTTTTAAGAATTATGGAAAGATTGCAACACCTCTCACTACTCTCCTTAAAAATAATTCTTTCACTTGGACTCTAGCAATTGCTTAGGATTTTCAAACCTTGAAGATGGCCATGCGCACCACTCCAGTCCCGACCCTTCCAAATTTCACAAAGACCTTTTTCCTGGAATGTGATGCTTCCGAGAAAGGAATTGGCACAGTCCTTATGCAAGAGGGTCGACCTTTGGCCTTTACCAAGAAACAAATGTCAAAGTGAAATTTGGAAAAATAAATCTTTGAAAAGGAAATGTTGTCTCTTCTTCATGCTGTGGATCTTTGGCACCCTTATCTATTGGGGAAATGCTTCCAAATTAAGACAGATCATCAAAGCCTCAAGTATTTTCTAGAACAATGCATTTCCTCCCCAAAGCAACAAAAATGGGTTACTAAGGTCTTTGTATATGATTATGAGATCATTTACAAGAAAGGAAAAGATAATTTGGTTGTTGATGCACTTTCCAGAAAATATGAAGATGAAGGGTACCTTTTTTCTCTCTCCTTCATTGTACCAGATTGGATCTAAGTTGTTTGCCAGGAATGGATACACAATCCCAAAAGTTCGCATATGATACAAAAATTGCTGGCCAATTCTCCAATCTCCCCAGGGAAATCTCGGCTCAATGATGAGCTTTGATACACACATTGTTTATATTTAAGTAAAAAATCAAAACTCAAATCCATGGTACTTTCTGAGCTTCATGCTACACCCACCGTTGGGCACTCCAAGTTTACGAAAACCTATGGCCGAGTCAAACATTCTTTTTTTTGGGATGGTATGAAATAGGACATTCACAATTTTGTGGCTGAATTTGATGTGTATCAACGCAACAAGGGAGAAACAATCAAATCTCTTGGCACACTACAACCGCTCCTGATTCCACCTGCTATTTGGTGGGATATCTCTATGGATTTTATTGTAGGCTTACCTAAATAGAGAAATAAATCAATCATCATGGTGGTAGTTGATCGTATTTCCAAGTATGCTAATTTCTGTTCTCTTCAAAACCCATTTACAACATCTACTGTGGCTCAACTTTTCATGGATCAGGTCTTCAAGCTTCATGGAATGCCTCATTCTATTGTTTCTGATTATGACCCAACTTTCACTAGTAATTTTTGGCAAGAATTGTTCAAGCTACAAGGCACCCAATTGCATCTCAACACAACTTATAATCCCCATACTGATGGTCAAACTAAAGTTGTCAACAAGTGTTTGAAAACATATTTGAGGTGTTTTGCATCAGAAAGGAAAAATTAGTGGGCTCAATGGTTACCACTAGTTGAATGGTGGCACAACACTTCTTACCATAGAGATACCCACTTGAATCCTTTTGAAGTGGTATATGGAAAAAAGCCACCTTCAGTCATATTTTTTAGGTGTCTCGAAGGTCCAGGAGGTTGACCAAATTCTTACAATTCAAGAGGATATTGTCCGTACCCTCAAAGAGAATTTGTTCATGGCCCAAAATTGCATGAAGCAACAAGCAAATCAAGGTCGCTCTAAATGTCAATTTGCAGAAGGGCATTAGGTGTTTCTTTGACTGCACCCTTACAAGAAAAAATCCCTCAAGGCTGACCTTTGTCAGAAATTGGCGCCCAAATGTTATGGTCCTTATACCATTCTCAAGCGTGTGGGACATGTGGCCTATCAATTAGCTTTTCCCAGTCATTCTAGGATCCATCCTGTTTTCATGTTTCCTTCTTAAAGAAGGTGATTGGAACTAAGTGCCAAACTCAAACCAACCTTCCCAAGTTGGATGAAGAAGGCTCCATTTGACTACAACCATAAGAAGTTTTGGACCAACGTGAGCATTGTTTGCATTAGTGAACCATGAAGGAAGTTTTAGTCCAGTAGAAAGATACAAGTCCAACAACTACCACTTGGGAACCCACTACCATTCTACATCAATTTCCTCATCTCAAGCCTTGAGGACAAGGTTGTTTTTAAGGGGGAGGACATGTTAGGGACCTAACCCCTCACATAGGTAGAATAATATATTTCCATGTAATAAAGGTCACTATTAATAGGGCCTAGCAATAAGGAAGAATAAGTCCAATGTAAGAAGGCCTAATAGAAGCTTCTGCTTCTAGAAGGATGTTCCTCTAGATTGTTCTTTTGATAGACATATTTAGTATAAATAGGATTCGAGGGTATGAGAAGTTTTGTCTTGGATATTATTGTAATAGATCTCTACTCTGCTGGAGGTTGCTCCCTCGAAGAGGCAAGTGAACATTTCTCTCAGTAATCAAAGTGCTCTTTCTGGTGTTATTTTGGTACTATTTTGGTATTATTGTGGTGTTTTTCTGGTTATATTGTTGTTTATTTGCCATTTCTAGCTAATTATTTATGTTTTTCATACTATTTTATATTTGGAATATTACATTCACTTTCAAGAACACATGGTAACCTACTTTAAACTCTCTATGAGTTCTTCCTTTACCTGCATAGATTTTCTGCTTGTCTTGAGCAACCTTCAATTTTTTCTTTATCTTCACCATCTGTTCTTCCATATCCCTGAGCAATTCTGGCCCAACCACTACTCTATCTGTTGGGTTTTCCCAACTCATTGATGTATTTCACTTTCTGCCATATAATGCTTCAAATGGGATCATCTTTAAAGATGTTTGATACCAATTATTATAATAAAACTCCACCAAGTGTAGATAGTCTACCCATTTGGATGGTTTATCCATCACATACATCCTCAACATGTCCTTAATCACATGATTGACCCTCTCTATTTTACCATCTGACTTTGGATGATATACTATGCTAAGTTCAGACTTTTCCCAAATCCTTTGAATAACCCTTTCCAGAAATTTGATGTGAACTTTGGATCCCTATCATAAATTATTTTTTTAGGCACACCATGCAACCTGGAAATTTCTTTCATGTAGATATATGCAATGTTGGATGCCTTTTGATTTAGATTCACTGGGATAAAATGGGTTGCTTTAGTGAGCTTATGCACCACCACCATGATGGAATCATGTTTCTTGGTTGTTCTGGGAAGATTAATGATGAAATCAATTGTTACGACTTCCCATTTCCACTTAGGAATGAGTAATGGTTGTAGAAAATTGTTTGTGTGTCTATGCTCATCCTTGACCTTTTGGAATTTCAAACACCTAGAAATAAAACCAACCACCTCTTTCTTCATACCTGGCCAAAAATATTGACCTTCGATAGATGCAATAGTTTTCTAGTAACCTGGGTGCCCAACATAAGGCACATTATGCATTTATTTTAGCACCATATTTTTCAACTCCTACGAATTAGGCACATAATTTATGCCCCTGTAAAAGAGAATTCCATCATCTCTTAGCTCATAATTTTCAATTTTCTGCTGCAAATCACCTTGTTGTAAATTTTCCCTTGTTTCCATATAGCGTTGATCTAATTTTTCATCTTCTAAAATTATGTCTTTTAAATCCGATTTATACATGCTAATGGTTGTAGCATGCATCTCATGCACCCTCTTGCCGAGTGCATCAACCACCTTGTTCTCTTTACCTTTGATATGCTTTATATAAAGGTCATATTCACTGAGGAATTATAACCATATGATTTTCCTGACATTTAAAGTTGGTTGTCCCAATAAATATTTCATACCACTATGGTATGTCCTCACCTCAAATCTATTTCAAATGAGTTAGTGCTTCCACATTTTCAAGGCATGCATTATGGCCTCCAATTCTAAATCATCAGTGGAATAGTTTCTCTCATGCTCTTTTAAATTCCTTGATTCATATCATATCACATGTCCATTTTGACTAAGGACTCCTCCAATCCCTTCCTTGCACACATCAATGCATACAAAAAAATCTTCATTTGGATCAACAATCCTCAAAATTGGTGCACTTGTCAACAAGTTCTTCAAGTGTTGAAAGCTTCTTTCACAATCAGAGGTCCACTCAAATCTCACACCCTTCTTTTGCAAATATGTGATTGGTTGTGCAATCTTTGAGAATCCTTCAATAAATTTTTTGTAGTAACCTGCAAATCCCATGAAATATCTCACCTTTGAGACATTATTTTGTGTTGGCCATCCTTCAACGGCTCTTATCTTTTCCGGATCCACAACTATCCCTTCCTCTAAAATGATGTGTCCCAAATAATGTATCTACCTTTGGTAGAATGAACACTTATTCAACTTTGCATAAATTTGATGCTCCCTCAATACTTGCAGCACCATCCTCAAGTGTTTCTCATGCTCTTCTTTATATTTAGAGTAAATAAGTATGTCATCCAAAAATAAAATGAAAAACTTATCTAAGTAATCTCTGAAAATACCATTCATTAAACACATGAAGACATGGTACATTTGACAACCCAAATGGAACTACTATGAACTCATAATGGCCATAACTTTTTCTGAAGGAAATCTTGTTGATGTATTCTTATTTAATCCTCACCCGATGATATCCGGATCTGAGATCAATCTTACATAATATCTTGGCATCTTTCAACTGATCAAAAAGATCATTTATCCTTGGAAAATGATACTTTTTCTTCATTGTCACCTTATTCAACTACCTGAAGTTAATGCAACGCCTCAACATACCATCCTTCTTCTTCACAAATAACATTGGGGCACCCCAAGGTGACACACTTGGGCACATATACCCCTTCTTCAAAAGTTATTCAATATTCATTTGCAATTCCTTTAGTTCTGGTGTACTCATCCTATAAGGAGTCTTGGATACTGGGGTTGCTCCAGGCATTAGATTTATAGAAAAATCAATATCTCTCTTGGGTGGCAACGCCGATATTTCTCTAAGTACATATCCAAACTATTTTAGGACTACACAGTCTTCAATATTTGGCACTTTATCCTTAAGTGTCTCGTCCATATGAGCTGCAAATATTTGGTATCATTTCCTGAAGCTTTTCTTTAGGTGCAAGGATAAAACTTCTCTGATAGTGACTGCCCTGGGAATAACCTGAACTATTATTAAATTCCCTTATTCATCCAAACAAGCGAAATCCTTATTGTAACAATCTAGGATATCATGATGCTTGTCCAACCAATCCATACCAATGAGGAAATCATATGAACCTAATGGTATGATATTCAAATATTCTCTCATGTTTATTCCATTCATGTCCAATGGACATTCTTTAACCATATCATTTATTCTTCTTTTAGCTCCCAAAGCTAGCCTCACCAACCAATATTTCCCAATATTTCTTCTTGGAAAATGAAATAATTCCACCATCTTAGGATCTAGATAACTATGAATATATCTTGAATCAATTAAAATAACAATGAGTTGCTCATTAATCTTACCTTCCACTTCAATCATGTGGGAATGAAACTCATCTTGCTTGTTTTCCAAGGTTGCATAGGTTCTTGGTACATTTATCCCGATGTCCTCAACTGTATTATCCTGCTGCACATTATGAATAGTCCTCACTTTTTCATCTTTATGAGGGAAATCTCTATACATGTGGTATCCATCACAACCCCAATATTTCATAAGTTGTTGCCTTGGTCTCTACCCCATTGTCTCTGTCATTCTAGGATCCTTGAAAGCTGGCTATCCCTGAGAATTATTTCTGAAGAATGGTGGCTTGGTCCCCTTATTCCTCTACTCCATCTTGCTTTTCTTTTTGTCTTCCTAAGAATTTTGGAAAGTTGGTCTCCCTCTATGCTAATCATAGAGACACTTGTCTCTCCTTATTTTTTCCTCCAGTGTCTTGGGATCATCATACTGTATCTTATCACTAAAAATTGATGGAAAACCACTCAGGTACCTTTGAATCTTGACCTCCTCATCCTTGATGAAATCGACATATTTCAACAAATCTAAGAATCTCCTTCCATACTCATCCATGGTCATACTTCCAAGCTTCAGTTCCAATAACTCCTTCATCTTCCTATCATAATAATTCTTGGTTAAGTACTTCTTTTGAAAATACCTCTTGAACTCCCTCCAAGAAATCTTTTTCTCATCAATGTGTTGCACTTGCACAAATTGGTCCCACCACATTGATGCTTTTCCCTTGAGATGGTAGATGGAAACTCTCCCTTCTACCCATAGGAGTAATTATGCATTTGAAAATATTTCTTCATTCCTAATAGCCATGTTTTTCCATCCTCATCTTTCTTATGCTCACCATCAAAAGTAGGAGGCTTAATCTTATTCATTTCTCCTTGTAGTTCATCCACTCCATACCTTCTCTTATGATTTTTGACAAGAGATGGAATTGAAATACTATGTGATATCCTAAGTGAATGCCTTGGTGAGTGGTGATGATGCCTATCAAAACTCCTTGTTTCTCTTCTTTTATCATGAGACCTGTGACTCCTTGACTTTATTGATTTTTTCTCCTTATCCATTTTCTTCTCTATTCTATCCAAGCTCTGTAGCAAATTTATGTTGAATCCATCTTTCCACTCCTTGGATTTCATAAGTCTCTGATTATTAGCCTTATAATTTTGGACATTTTTTACAAACTCTTGATGGCCTCCACCAAGTTCATGCTCTCCTCCTTGCCTTCTCTATGCCCATTGGATTATGTACCTTCATTACCCATGCTAACATACATCCCTCTGACTTCATCTTCAAGGCTATAGGTTCTCTGTGCCTATTCCATTCCTTTGGTCCTGGTGTTGATCTTGTTTCGATCTATTTTCTCTTAACTCTACAAAATGTGCATGCAATAGGATTTGTTAGACTAAATAAATTTAACAAATCTATTAGTTTTTGCATCATTCTTCCATTTAAATACCCATAAATAGTATTTCTATTCTCTATGAATGTAACTATTTAGTTCAAATTTATGGGTGAATTTATGGACTCCCCTATGCAAGACATTAAAATAACTACTTTATTTCCCAATGATGAGTCTTGAGTAGAAAGTTTTTGTCATTTAAATATTACCTATTTACTCCATCAACACGCCCTTCAAATATGTGCAATTTGTAGTTGTTCTTATGCATCCTTGCACCTGTTGCTTTGAAATTTTGACGAGATCTCAACATGGTTCCTTCATGACCATATTTTTAACATTCTGGCCAAGTTTTACCTTCATTTGAACTCTAGGTTACTAGATACAACCTGCTAAAGTTTAAGGCCAATTTATATTTTTAGCCTTGATTTCTACATGTACCTTCTACATCCTCCTATGCACTTTTAAGCACCCAGATTCTTCATATGACTCCATGGTTGTCTCATATGGATCAAGATATTTTTGTAGAATAATATTGTGCCCAAATCGGATTCCACAGGAGGAAGCTATGGCCCTTGGAGTGAACTAGTACCCAAAAAATTACCCTCCATTGTTTGGCATGTGTTGGAGGCAGGCCAAAGTGGACAAACAAGGTGTTTTTGGGGAAAGAAAGCATGCATGAGGAAAGTGACAGCTGGAAGGAAGCACAAAATGCGTGCATGCAAAGAAGGCAACATCTGAAAGGAAGAACAACACACACCCATGGGAGGAAGACCTAACGATAGTAGGGTTAGGGTTTTGGTAATGTATTGTAAATGGCTAAGGATCCATAAGCATATAAATAGTGATACATAGGTATCATAGTGGTTGTTGTTGGATTTTGTATTGTTCAGATTGTTGTTGCTACTATAGTAGTACACATGAGTTGATGCGACATGTAATGTTTTGTTGTATGATCTATTTTGTATAAGTTGTTGAGCTAGAGGAGAGGAAGGGAGGTAGATCTTGAGGGTTAGATCACAGGCTGTGGAGCCTGGTGTGATCTAGTCTGCCACATATAGATCTTACCCGACTGAGAAGAATTGTAAGTGCGCAGTGTTGTAGAAGTAGAACTATCATAATAAAGAGACAATAGCCAAATCTTTGTGGACATAGCCAAAGAGGGGGTGAACCACGGTAACAACTCTGTTATGTAATGAATGCATGCATATATTTATTGTCTTTAGTAGTTATTATTCTATTGAATGAATAGATGATTATATTGCTTGTTTAAATACTGTTGCAATAGTGAGGGAATAAGTTGTTGGATTTACTGCCTAATCGTGAATAACAATATGTTGCATTTAAAAGTTATAATAATGGTTCAATGGTTAGCTCTCATATCTCACACTCAATCCTAGGCTGTAAACACATGAGTCTTACATCCACCCATTAAATCTATCTTAGGTGAGACTGCGCAACGCATTCTGTGTGTTGAGTTTCCTTTTGGTTCACTAGGAGGTTCAATAGTTTTAGAGGCTTTGTTGGAAACCCGTAAGACATGAACCCTGGGTCAATATAAACTCAGATAGTATAGAAGAGAACTAACCAACAAATGGTTCCATTTTCGTTGGTAAAAATAGGAGATGATTGAGTAGACATGATAAGTCGAAGAGTTGTCGGCAGTAGATAAAGAAAATATTGGGGAAGAGAGAAATGAGCTATTAAAAGGGAATGTTCAGACCATGGAACCCCACAAAAGCAAAGATCGAAACTTGGTTAAGAAAAAAAGAACTAGAGTTTTCACAGAAAGACAATAGAAACCCTAGAATAACACCCAACAAATATATGGACAAATACATTTTTACTGATTTGCATGAAGTCTTTTTTTTTTGCGATTTTCCACACTTATTGCAGGAGTGGATACTAAGGTTGAAGGATAACCATGAAATGAACCGAATTCGACAGATAGAGTGGACCCCAATACAGATTGAGTAGTTACAACAGGTGAACAACAAGTTCACCCACCCAGTCGATTTTTGGATGGACAGTATTGTGGTAGGGTTTATAATAGAGTTTGCAGTTGACACAATGAAGTTGTACAACACAACAGAGAAAGAGTTTCTACGAGGACCCCGAGTAAGGTACATTTGATCACTGTATACTTCTATTAAGATACTTCTATATAGAAAAGGTGTAATGACAATGGAGTTAGACAACTAAACTTCCCTGTGTGCATGGGGGAAGGGGGGAAGCACTGATAGAGAGAGGAGAAATGGAAGGAGGAAAAGAGAAGGTAAAGAAGGAGGAACCCTTGGACCCAATCATGATGGATGCTGACTAGATCAAGAAGATCATGGCGACAACTGGAAAGACATGTAGTGGAGTACCCTACCAATACAAGGTGAATACCAAGAAGAGAGTCGTAGCCATGAGGGAAGGCTTGGCGAGTGATGAGGAAGAGGAAGAGGATATTTGAGTTGTGGAGCATATTGAGGAAATCCTATGCGCAACATATGAGAGGAATATGAGAGGTCCAAGAAAGGGAAGAGAAGGCAACCATCCTATCCATATTAATATCAGTGTGGAACCCATAAACCCATGTGTGACTAATACACCAAAGAGAACACCACCGTTTAGATAACCAAAGTTCAGAAGTAGTCAGACATTAGGAAGTACATCTACACAATGAAAAACAATTGGAGGAGCCAGTTTAGGCAACACTAGTCAGGTATCTACACCACGTGGAGGTAGTAGTTCAACGTTCATAATGGCAGGACATGATCCAACCATCAGGTTACCAAAATTTCAAGGAGAATTAGCATAAGACCCAGAAAAGAATTTGTTCATTTGTGCAAAGATCTAGGAAGAAAAATAGATCAATGATGAAGATACCTTGCTTACGTAGCTAGCAATTATGCTAAGAGACCATGCACTAGACTAGTACATGATTTTAGACCCAAACAATGCCCTTGGGATGACAAGGACATTGGAAAAAATTAAGAAGTTACTGATTAATGAGTTCTAGAAGCCAAGTTCAGAGGATCAGTACATGAACGAGATGATCGAAATAAGACAGAAACCAGGAGAGTCCATATGGTATATTGACTAGAGATTCAAGCAATTGAAGGGGAAGTTGAAGTATCTCATGACCGAGATGCAACATAGACACTTATTTGTCAATTCATTGCTACCACACTTAAAGTATCCACTACGACAATAGAAGTTCCAGATGCAGGTAGAGGCTGTGTAGGCAACCTTGCAATTGGAAGAAAACCAGTACCAACAGACAGACCCAACTATTGAATATCTAAAGGAAGATTTAAAGAACTTAACGTTTCAACTGAACCAGAATAAGAACAAGAACAAACAAGAATCTGTTTAGTGTACAACATGCAGGATAGACAGACACCACAAGAATGAATGTCGAACATTCGTGCAGTATATGGCAGCAAGAATGCCAAATATGCTACCAACATGATGATTGTGGTGCGAAATATGCAAGAAACTGGGTCACGACCTTTATCACTGCATGATGATGTAGAAATATCAGACAGTCCCAAAGAGTTCCTACTGTACCTTTTGCAATTTAGTAGGCCACGATGACAAATACTATAGAACTATGGAGCTGATGCTAGAAAGGACATTAGATGTATATAAAGTGTAGGCGAAAATGATGACTAGGCAAGCAACACCACAGTTTAATCAAGTTCTATCTCTATACAACACTGCGAAGCCGCAATATATTACTGTGCAACAACCATACAACAACGCGCAACTGTAGTACAATATGGCACAACCTCAGTACAATTCCGCGCAACACAATCAGATGCCTCAGTATAATGCACCAAGAGGAGATCGAGCAGGCTATAGAGGAGGAGGACGAGCCAGAGGAGGTTTCGGATGGGGTAGAGGAACAGTGGTATGTCAAAATTGCCAGCAACTGGGACATTATGAAAGAGAATGTATGCTACCACCAACGACTTGTATGTATTATCGCATATCAGATCACGATACGAAGGAATGTATGACACTATTAGTAAAGATATAGGAAAAGAGGGACCAAAATAACCAGAATGTTTAGTGGATTTCAGCCGAAGCAAGGGATGAAGGATGAAACATCAAGATAGTTACTCATAGAGGAGCTAAAACAGGAAATGATGCAGCTCTCCAGGAACCATCACAAAACCAATGGGTGAAGAAGAACACCGAACCAAGGAGGTAGTTTGACGCGTAGAAGGAAAAGGATATATTTAAGCAAGCCCAAAAACAATTTCAGAAGGAGGACATGACATCGACTTCAAATACGCAAGACAACAAGGAAGCACTAGAGTACGAAATGCCTCCATCATTGGATTATACCAATGAAACGCAACCCATGGGACAAGTAAGTATCATCAAAGGATTTTTGCAATCATGTGTAAAGGTATTAAGTGATCCATTATCTGTGAAAATATTTCAAAACATACTAGAAAAATGTAGCATTGAGACAAAAGAAAAACTAGAACCAAAAACTGTCAATCACCTACACACAAGAATAAGAACAAGTAGGAAATTTAGAATGAATACGGACATCAGAGATTTAAATATGGGAGACATCATACTATATCTATGATATGAAGTTAATGTATTACCAAAAACGACATGGCAATGCATGGGAGATCCAACATTAGAATATTCACATGTTCAATTAAAACTGCCAAACCAACATAGAGTCCTACCAATCGGTAGACTGAAAGGAGTGGAAGTAGACCTAGATGGAGTGCGCACTAAAGCAAATTTTGAATTTATTGAAATAGTGGATGACACAACACCTTATCCAACATTACTTGGTCTGGATTAGGAGTTTGATAACTAGGCCATAATCAACCTGAAGACCAGGAAAATGACATTTGAGTCAGGAGAATACAGGGTCATTGCACCATTAGACCCATATGAAGGGGAGAGGTTTGTAGAACCTACTTGCCTAGACTTAGAGGAAAACGACCAGTTGTATAGAACAACTACGCACAATGAGGATTACGTAAACCAACTGCAGATGGGATACTCAGTTGGTGGAGCACTACTTCATGTGCAATAGACTCAAACACTGGTTTAGAGAACTGATAACAAAGGTTGCACGAAGTATCCATGAGAAGATGTGCACGAATAGGCCACGCAGTAAGATGGGTCGACACAGAAATCAGGGAACCACCGAGTTTCCATGAAATAAACGATTTGGAAACATTTTTGACACAGTATGAAGATGCAATGTTAGAGAATCAGAGACTGTTAGCACTTGATCTAGCAGTCAAGCCACACCTGCAAGATGGTGGGGCACACACAAAGAGACAATCATAGTTTGGTACCAATGTAAGCGGTTGTTGTGCATCAGGTTCGGTGCAGAACAAAAAAAAATAAGAAACATAGGTATGAAGGACAAGGGGAACCAGAGGAACACTTGGAGAAGTGAAGAATGCTATGGAAAATGAAACCCCTAGAGGAATTGCCTCATCACTTCATACACACTCTAGAGGGCATACCAACGAACTGGTATACAGACCAGGAATTGTGTAAAGGAACTACGACCTAGACAATATTGCAACACAATTTCACAGTCACTTTCTCATTCGAACATGAGAACCCCAAAACAGATGCCATGCTTAAACATATAAGAGGAGTGGTATTCATCAAAGAACCAGAAGTTGAACTGATCACAAAAGAACAACAGTGGAACAAACAGATAGTCAATGAACTGTTTTCTTGTTACCATGTAGAATAAGAAGCACCAGATGAGACGATCCACGTGATATTTAGATTGAATAAGAAGAAGGCGAAAGAGATGTAGAAGGCCCACCCATAGAATCATAATTCATTTCCGCACCGATCAAAGTAAATAAAGTTAATATTGGGACAGTGGAGTAGCCCAAAATGGCTAGAATTGGAGACTACTGGGATGAGTAGACAATGGAAAGCATAACAGAGTTACTGCATGAATACAATGACTTGTTTCCCACAACATTTACATAGATGAAGGGTATAGTCAGAGAGCTAGGAGAGATGAAGATACCACTCAGACTTGACGCAAGATCGATCATACAACGACCATATAGACTAAACCCAATATATAAGAAAAAATTTAAAGCTAAGATCGACAGGATGCTCGAAGTCGACATCATCAAACCAGTTGAAGAATCAGAATGGATAAGACCGAAGGTCGTACAGGACAAAAACCAAGGAGGGATAAGGATATGCATTGACTTGAGGAAGTTGAACAATGCATGCCTACATGACCCATTCTCTACACCTTTCACGAATGAAGTGTTAGAGAACATAGGTGGACATGAAGCTTACTCATTCATCGATGGATTCTTAGGCTACCATTAGATCAAAATAGCACAAGAAGACATATACAATACCACATTTGCAACAGAATGGGAATCTTACCAATACACAGTTATGTCGTTTGGACTAAAGAATGCACCAATAATATTTTCTAGAGTAGTCATTGTTGCATTTAAGGAATTCATCCACCAGTTTCTCGAAGTATACTTGGATGATTGGATAGTTTATAGTTTATTGAAAAACCATGTAGAAGTCTTACGACTAATGTTAGAAAGATGCAGACAATGTTAGATATCACTGAACATAAAGAAATACATATTTGGAACACCGTTTGGGATACTATTGGGCCATATAGTATGAAAGCAAAGGTTACTCATAGATCCTGCAAAGATCACAGTAATTATTAACTTATCACCACCAAAAATAGTTTGTTAGCTAAGAGAGAAATTAGGACACACATGATACTACAGGAAATTTATCAAAGGATATGTGCAGATTACTGAACCAATGGAAAATATGTTAAGAAAAGATACAAAGTTTCAGTGGAACAATGAGTGCCAACATGGTCTGGATACCCTGAAGGAAAAGATGGTCACCACACCAATATTAGTATTTCCAGACTCGGAGAAGACATTCCATGTTCATGTAGATGCATCAGCCATAA
The DNA here is from genome assembly GCA_000966675.3 of Picea glauca. Taxonomy (NCBI): domain Eukaryota; kingdom Viridiplantae; phylum Streptophyta; class Pinopsida; order Pinales; family Pinaceae; genus Picea; species Picea glauca. Next base: position 1,341,897 of record JZKD02S1672840.1, on the reverse strand, counting down.
CACCTGGAGCTATCTTGGCACAGCCAGGAGTGGGAGACTTATATCACTCGGTAACATTTGCAAGAAAAAATTTATCCAACTCAGAACATAACTATAACACAACATAAAGGGAATGCCTAGCCATAGTATATGCACTGCAGAAGTTCAGACATTACTTATTGGGAAACAATTTTAATATGTTCATGGATCACTCAACCCTGAAATACTTAGTCAACAAGCCAGTGTTGGGGGGGAGAATCTTTCAATGGTTACTACTATTCCAATAATTTGACTTTGAAGTAATAGTCAAGCCAGGGAAATTGAATGCAGGACCTAACCATCTATTAAGAGTCACCAATGGAGAAGAACCTACGAACTTAGAAGACAACTTTCTGGATGCACAGTTATTCTCAGTACATATTGTTGATGAAAACTTCACATATATCATTCAGTACTTGAGTACAGGTACTATGCCGTGAGAATATAACACCGCACAGAAGAAAAACCTGGTAGTTCGTGCGACATAATATCAACTGATTGCAGGGCACTTATACAAAATGGGCGCAGATAACATCTTGTGAAGATATGTGCTAGAGCACAAAAGACCAAGGGTGTTAGCAGAAGACCATGAGGGAATAGCAGGAGGGAATTATGCAGGTAAATCTATCACGCAGAAGGTATTACGCACAGGACTATGGTGGCCAACGATTCATAGAGACTTGAAGGAGTACTGCCAAAGATGCAATGTTTGTCCAAGGGTAGGAAAACCCAACATAAGAGACGAGATACCATTACGACCACAAGTAACATTAAAACCATTTGACAAGTGGGAAATAGACTTTGTGGGACCAATCAACCCACCAACAAAATGAATAGGAGCTAGGTACATTATTACTGCGACGGAATACCTAACAAGATGGGAGGAAGCCACACCAGTGAAGGATTGCAACACAGAAACAACAACACACTTTTTATTTGAGCAAGTGATCACTCGATTTGGATGCTTAAGAGTTTTGATGAGCGACCAAGGCACGCACTCCATAAACAACACCATCAGTGTGATGACTGAAGAGTTTGAAGTCCATCACCAGAAGAGCACACCATATCACCCACAAACGAATGAAACAGTGGAAGAATTCAAAAAAATTATGGAGAACGCCTTGACAAACATTTGTAACATCAACAGGGATGAATGGGACCCCAAAGTACCAATAGTATTATGGGCATACAAAACTACGTGCAAAAATTTGATAGGGCACACGCCATTTAAACTGGTTTATGGTGAGGAAGAAATAGTGCCATTAGAATTTTTAGTACCAATTTTGTGCATAGCATCCATCACACAAATGACAGAACGAGGCACAATATAGGAGAGACTGAATCAGTTACTGACCATGGAGGAAGACCGGATCTTAACAGGATTCCACCAACAAGTTCATAAAGCAAGAGACAAAGCCTGGCACGATAGACACATTAAGAAGAAAACTTTCAAGGAAGGAGATCTAGTACTGATGTATGATAATAAATCATTTCAGTACCCAAGAAAGATAAGAATGCATTGGTTAGGACCGTACGAAGTCAAATCTATCACAGATGGAGGAGTTATATAGTTAATAGACTTAATTGGTGCAAAAATAAGAGGGATGATCAATGGGATCCGACTGAAGCTCTACAAGGATAGTAGACTAGCCATCGCACAGTAAAAAAAAAAAAGAATTGAAAAAGAACCAAAGAGGGCGTAGTGCGACAGAGGTAGAAAGGCTACACAAATTCAGAAACACAAATTCGGTGAGGAGAAGGAAAACGATCACATACGAAGGGAAACAAAGGGAAAAGGAAAGTCGACAAAAGCAGGACGACATGACAACACTAGGAGGAATTAAAGGATGGAAAGGACCGATGGGATGCCACATTAATCGCACCAACAGAAGTCAGCAAAGAAGAAGTAATGACAAGTATGAAACTGCTGGAGGTGCATTAAACCCATAATGAAGGAAGCATCATCGACAAGCCTCATGGGAAACCCATACAACACACGGATGTGGGAGAAAATAGTCTATTCGCAAAAAAAGAGAAGATAGAGAGAGGGAGGTCGAAAAGCACAGAGAGAATTCATAGAGGTCACAAAGACCATTCAAACCCAACAAACATTCGATATTCCATGCCATAGAACCACCCAAGAAAACAGAAGCAAGCCAGAGTGCCAGACCAACCAGAGTCAAAACCGGGTCACAAGGACAGGCAAAAGAAGGTGAAAAACAACCTCTAGAGATCACCAATGTCGACGAAATCCCATATCTAGACACAATACTGGTGAAACCTACACCTATACTGAAATAAATCCAACAACCAACACCGGAGGGAATGAGTAAGGAGATACCAGCAGAAGCACAAGAGTTGTATAACCAAGAAGCAAAAACCATGAAGGAGGTGTAGCCAGAGAACACAGAAGCAACTTCGAAAATCAATGGCATGACATTGAATCTGACACCAACAGTTGAGCCAGACGAGTCTCAAAATACCATTTCAGACCACCCAACAGAAGGGACGGTTGAAGATGCCTTGGCTTGGATAGAATGGTATACTGAGGAATAACCAAAAGCCGCTGGAACTTCAAGGCAACCACCACTGCCGAAGAAAGATAAGATACAGATACCCAGTTCACCATTCAAGAAAACTGCAGCAGAATTTTTTCTACCACGCATACCTTTTGGGGTACAGGTAGGACTAGAGCTACTGGTTCATATTGGGAAGCTCAAATACTTGGACCATGATGTTTCAGATGAGGAAAATTTTCTAGAACTTGCAAAGAGGGTATTTTTATAGACTACAGATACAAATTGGGTTGGAGAACCGATTGATCAGCCACTCCAGTGGGCAACTGGGCTGCAGAAAATGGGAATTTTAGGTTTGTTGGACCTACCACATTTTGGTAGAGGTCAACACGTAACCACATGTGTCAAACAAATATTAGCAGTCATGCATGGTAGGGACATCTAATTGGACAAGCTAGTCTCCATAGACGTAGAGATTATTGCCAATATAATGGGATTTCCATCTTAGGGCATGGATCTCGCGTAGTTTCTTGATGACAAGCCAGGGAGAAAACACTAGCAGAAGAGATGAAGAAAAAGTATGGCATCGACAGGGGGACAAGAGGGATCATTATCAAGAGAATCAATGATGCCACAACACAACTGGGCACAAAAATCTTATCCTGAAAGATGCTGAGAAAATGTCGCAGGGAGGAAGTTCCAGTTGGATTTGTTGCAGTTGCAGCTCAGTGCGCGGAAGGAACCACAGTGAGCTAGGCACCGTATCTCTTGAACTTATTCCTGGATGACTGGAAGGATGCATAGGATCTAGGCACAAAGTTTCACTATTCATGGATGATCACGCTAATAGCCTTTATGGGCTAGAGGGAACCAAGGTATGTAACTTCTTGTACCAGACCCAAGCCAAACCAGGGAAAGAGGTACTCACTACTAAAGGCAATGTAGAGTGCTAGTCATAAGAGGATGAATGGGTCCATCTTTGAAGGATACCTATGCGACCTATAAGAAGCCATCTCCAAGATGTGGAGAATCACACCAGAAGCTGTCGCGTGATATGGGGACAACACCAATTTCCAGGCCACATGACACACAATGTGGATACAGGAAATGAAGGATACGGATAAATAGTGGATACGGATGTGCTACCACATCACAAAGGGTGATATTGACATGGTCATCAATGAATGTAACAACAAATGGAGGTTTCCATCCATTGCCCAAGAAGTGCCAGAAAGAACAAAATAAGAAGAGGCAGAGCAGGGAGAAACAAAGCCTCTAGAAATCCAAGTTCCCAAGAGGCGACGAATGGGCAAGGGCAAGACAACACAAATAGATGAAGGGTAAACGAAGACAGGGACCCAAAAGGGGAAAAAAGAGAATACACAATCAACCAAAGAACAACAAAAATAGGCCGAGGGAACACAAGAGACCGCAACAAGTCCCAACCCATGGGAAGCAGGGTCAAACAAGAGGCCAGCCACATAGATAGGAGGCACACGCAAGAAAAAAAAGGCACAAAGAACCCCTCCAGAATATACGATCACAGATGATGATGGGGAAATGATAGCTTGAATGGTCTAGGATTGTCTATTCGAGGACTTCGACCATGTTTCACATCACAGAGACAAGATTTAAGAGGAACTCACAGACATGCGATAACTCCTCAAGCAAATTGGGGAAGGGCAGACAACAAGAAGCAGGGGAACATAACCATCATCACCATAGATGAAGGAAAGAGTGGAAGAAGAAGAACAATATCCAGTCCACTCATTACCGCACCCAAACACAACATTCCATATCACACCCAGTGTGCTGCAAATGGATGAGATTGTGGAGCAGACACCCCTGAAGGACTTAATCCAAATCCAACTAGTGTTGACACAGATTCCAACCAGAGCACTACACAAGTTATAGGTTAGCTTAAACCATGAGGTACAGTCTTGTGTACACAAAGACTTAGTTGAATAACAACAAGCAACAAAGAAGAGGGACACATTGGAAATAGTCTACAAGTAGGATAAATCTGAAACCTAGGAGGAAAGAGAGAGCATAAGAGGATTGGAGAAGAAAGTGGCAGGAACTTATGAGAAGATTCCATAGGCCGTGTAGAGCGATGTAATCACAACAACAAAAAATATTGATCAAATTGAGTAGGCAATCGATCAATACCAGAAGGAGATCGAGAATCTCTGAGAACAATTCATACCTACCACTCCACCAACAATCAAGGAGCAAAGGAAGTAGGAAGAAATGACAGAGCTGCAGGAGATAGAGAAACAGGTCATCACAACAACGAACTTGTTTGATAAAGGAGTGCAGCTTTGGACTAAGTTAGAGGAGGATCAACATGTCCAAAAGTGGGACAAGGAAGAGGAAAGGATCAACACAACAATCCAAGATCTCAAGTAGAGGCAGAAGACAATGTCAATCACAGAATGTGTCAAAGGAACAGAGGAAATGAAGAAATTGAAGGCATAGCTCACCATCGTGCAGACAAAAAAATAGGAGTGGCAAACTCAAATGGAACCATTGCAAGAGCAGGTAGCAGAAGTATTGGCATAAGAAAAGGAAGCCAAGGCACAGATAACACAAACCTAGACATAATGCATGGAATTGATTAGTGAGGAAATTGCAGTCCACATAGTGGACACACTCAAGGAGAAGAATGCAGAGGTGTTATTGGATAAATAAGTAGGTGCGGACACTAACTGATCTCCTTAGATCCACCTAGATCTAGAAAAAAACACACCAGAACATGATGCTTTCCTTAAGTTTTAAATATTGAATTTACTAACTAAAGAGGGATAGGTGACATACCATTTAAATGCCGCTTCCTCTCACTATCACCATCCTAGCTCCGTTCCAACACTCATACAATGATGATCCTGCAAAAGAATGCAACCAGACAAAGTGATAGCAATAGCATAAACTCAATATAAACCTATGTATGTGATCAAGGAATCATACAATAAAACACAACAATCTTTATAAGAAAGAATTATATTACTTTGTCATATTAAATGTGAAAGAGAGATTACAACCATGGCCTTGATGTCATAAGGTCCCTTCCAACTGTCCTTCGTTCCCCACACACTTCCACTCCAAGAATTATGAGAGCATAGATATGATAATATTCACAATCTATCTTGACAAAATGGCTCACCTAGCCAAGCTAACAATCTCCAAAGCTCAATCCAATCCAAGCTCAAAAATCAAAAGCTAGCTTTCTCCATGAGAGATCCTCTCCTTTTATAAGTTGAAGAGGATAAGGTGAGGAGGTTAGGATGATCCCACTAAATCATGAAAGCGAGTAAGATCCAAACCATTCAAATGCCTCCTCACCATGGAAGTTTCTCCTTCTTGAAGCATCGAGAAGATGCTCGTTTTTCTCACGTATGAGCATTTTCGCACCCTACCTATATAGCAACCCGCGAACACTTTGCATCCTAGCTATGGTGTAGCCTGTGAAAATCAGGCATTTTCACACCCTGCCTATATAGCAACTTGCGAACATGTTGTTTAATAGGGTTTTTACAAAGGAAAATGCAACTTCTTTTCTCAGGAAAATTTCTTCTCTCTTTTTTCTTTAGGAACTTAGGTCACTGAACCCTCTGAAGGAAACATATAGGTTTACATCATTAACAGTCATAGGGATGATGAAAATAATGTGTAACAGTAGGCACAGGCATAGACATCAGAGCTCAAGGAAAAGTTCTAGGCGATCACCAAGGAGATAGAGGAAACACGCAAAGGATAGGTGGCTTCGGACGAGCCAGATGTCAGTGTTGGGGGCCTGTTGGAGGTAGGCCAAAGAGGAAAATAAAGGCGTTTTTGGGGAAAGAAAGCATGCATGAGGAAAGCGATAGCTGGAAGGAAGCACAACACGTGCGCATGCAAGGAAGGAAACAACTGGAAGGAAGAACAACGCACACACATGGGAGGAAGACCTGACGACAGTAGGGTTAGGGTTTTGGTAATGTATTTTAAATGACTAAGGAGCCATAAGCATATAAATAGTGATATGTAGGTATCATAGTGGTTGTTGTTGGATTTTGTATTGTTCATATTGTTGTTGCTACTGTAGTAGTACACATGAGTTGATGTGACATGTAATGTTTTTTTGTATGATCTATTTTGTATAAGCTATTGAGCTAAAGGAGAGGAAGGGAGGTATATATTGAGGGTTATATCACAGGCTGTGGAGCCTTGTGCAATCTAGTCTACCTCATATAGATCTTACCCGACTGAGAAGAGTTGTAAGCGTGCAACGCTGTAGATGCAGAACTATCATAATAAAGAGCCAAGAGCCAAACCTTTGTGGACGTAGCCCAGGAGGGGGTGAACCATGGTAACAACTGTGTTATGTGATGAATGCATGCATATATTTATTGTCTTCAGTAGTTATTATTCTATTGAATGAATGGATGATTATATTGCCTGTTTAAATACTATTGCGATAGTGAGGGAATAAGTTGTTGAATTTACTGCCTAATCGTGAATAACAGTATTTTTCATTTACAAGTTATAATAATGGTTCAGTGGTTAGCTTTCATATCTCACACTCAATCCTATGTTGTAAACACCTGAGTCTTACAGCCACCATTGAAGTTATCTCAGGTGAGACTGCGCAACACATTCTGTGTGTTGTGTTGCCTTTTGGTTCACCAGGAGGACCGATAGTTTTAGAGGATTTTTTGGAAACTCGTAAGACATGAACCCTGGGTCAATATAAACTCAGACAGTATATAAGAGAACTAACCAACAACATGTAAATCCCTCATACTATCTTCGTTTGAAGAACAATTTACACTGTTAGAAATCTCTCTCTGAAATCTATCATTTTATATGCAAAAAAAATATGTTTTTGGAGTACATACAATTTGTACAAATTGATTTTTCAAAAAATGTTGTTTAGGCCTTTGAAAATAGCCTAAAAGAATATGACCAAGAAAACACTCGATTCTCCTAGTAATTTCCATTATTTTTTGTGATTTCTGGTTGTATTATTTTGACTGGGATAATGATGTGGCATATTGAGTCCACCTGACGTCTCGGGGTGGCACCATGTTATCCTACGACCATCCTGGCCCTTCCTCATCATCCTTTATCTTCTTCTTCCTTCTCTTTCCCCTTCATTTTCCTTTATTGGCATGCACATTACTTTATTGTTCAACTCCATAATCCTTGGTTTCCTACGTGGTGCCTTCTAATTGCATCATGGGGATGTGCAGGTCCCATATTGTGCCTATTATTCTCCTTGCTCAAAGTTTCATGACACTTTGATCCAACAACTAAGGTGTGAAGGGTGTCATCAATGATAAATGGTC